>VDFB02056601.1:0-23806 GCA_007258455.2 Sequoia sempervirens | reverse complement strand
GGGGAGAGGGAGAGGGAGAGGGTGAGGGAGAGAAAGGGGGAGAGAGTGAGGGAGTGGGAGTGGGAGAGGGATATAGAGAGGGAGGGGAGGGGAAGGGGGAGGGGAGGGGAAGGGGGAGAGAGGGGGAGATGGATGGAGGGAGAGAGCAAGGGAGTGGGAGTTGGTGGGGAGGGTGAGGGAGATGCATCTTTCTTAGTTTTTGTTTCATTGGCTTTGCATGAGGATGCATAGTGAGGTGATGTACAACCAATGATGTATCCAATCTTGGCATAGAACATTTCTAGGTTATTCTATTCTTAATTGTCCAATGATGTAGCATAGAACGTGACCTGTGGTTGTTTTGTTGATCTAATGTGGACTAGTTGTGCTGCTTCCACCAAGATTGCTAATTTTTCTTGATTTGTTGCAATACTAGGTAGATTGAATCCCACATCATTAGGCACTGCATAGAGGTTTTCACCTTAAGATACATCCTTTGTTTTTACTATTGTTTGATTAGAAAGTGCCACTTTATGGTTTTCACTTAGAGGTTTTGTCTTGATTTTTAAATTTGCTATTTTGTGATTGAATGATTTGTTCGTATCACCATAGTATGCTTGTGTGTCTAGTTTAATGTCGAATCCTAATTTGTGGTCTCCAAAAGGTATGTGGTCTTAGAGTCCCATGATTTCTGAGATAGCCTCATCATTTTCGAATAAATCTAGAACCGATGCTTGTTGTTGGTCCCAATTGATGAGTTGGGGATAGATAAGTTTTAGTTCATTGTGTTGGGTAGGGGATGTAAAGGATGTCGTGGTAATCATGTATATGGAGGCATGTTCAAATAGGTCAATGATGCAAAAGGGTGAGTTGTAGATGTCTTCGCAATTTGATATATTTAACCAAGAGAAAGCTTCAACTTGGACTCAATTAAAGTATCCAATAAAATGGATTATATTTTTTCTCGAGGTGTAACCAAGACAATATTCTTCATGCTCTTTTTAGGGATAATAGGTTCACACATGCCTTGCTGATTTAGACCAAGTCCACCTATTCTTTTGTAACCATGATGCTTTTGATTAGTTGAAAACCTTTACTATTTGTATCCACTGTAAGAGGAGGTTCTTCTTGTTCATCCTAATATACCCATTTGGAGGTGTCACCTTCATCTATGATTTTTGTATTTAGGTCTCCCCATCTTGTAAAGGTGGTTAGTTCCATTTTGATTATTTTAATCTCCTCAATATGGTGGGGTTTACCATATGTCCTAGGAGAAAGTGGATTTTTTCCCACAACAAAAGATTATTTTAGGTCGTAATCACCACAATTGTTGTCCTTGATTAGCACCTTGATTTTTGGGATAGTTTGATGTGTTGTTGATGTAGATGTTGATGTGGATGCTAATATTGATGGGTTAGCATAAGAAGAGGATATTGGGACTTCATTATTCTTGGGTACTTGTAGCACGTTGTAGTATTTCTCCTCCATACTCTTGCAATAGTAGAAGGGCTCAAGATCACCGTGAATTGTTATCTCTTTGTTATTATATGGGAATTTTATGCTTTGGTGATATGTGGATGCTACAATTGCATGGTATGGATCCATGGGTGGCCAAGAAGAATGTTTTAGGGTAAGTCAAGATCCAAGATTTGACATGTTTCTACAAATGTTGGCCCCAATTTTATGGGTAGTTTAACTGTTCGGAATCTCGTTTATTGTCATCATATGCTCGAATTGTGATGCCTTTTTCTCTTTCAATCACATCCTCTGAATAGCCCAAGTTTTTTAATTAATTGAAGGGTACAAATATTTAATCCCACACCTCCATATATCAAGACTCTTTTCACTTTTTTTTTATGGACATAGACCTCAAGATGTAATGTACAATTATGGAATGATTTAGATGGGAGGTCATTTTCTATAAATACGAGTTTATGGTTGGATGCAATATGTCCAACCATAGATTGGAATTGCTCGGTATCAATATTAGTGGGTACAGATGATGATGGAAGAGCCTTGTCTAATATTTCTTTATGCGTTGGAGAAAGTCTCAAAAGTTCCAAGATGGATATATGTGTGGGTGTATTCTTAAGTTGGTCTAATAGACTGTAATTTGTAGAGTTTGATAGTGATGGGACTCTTGGTTGCAAAGGGTCTACTTGAATATTAACCTTCCCTCTTGATGCAGTGACTCCACGCTCATGATTAGGTCCTTGTATAGTAATTACAGAGATGTGATGATCACATGTTCCCACAACATTTCCATAGGTGTGATTGAATTGGTTATAAACCTTTACTTTTTTAGCATCATTACCTTTACTGTGATCAAGCATCGAGTTCTTGTATATGCCTAAGTCATTATTTCCAGGGCGTTGATTGATAATCACCTCACCTTGATCCATGAGGTCTCGGATCTGACATTTTTAAGTTTCATGTAGTTAGATGTCTTGTGCCCTTTTGTTTGATGATACAATGATCTTCGTCTTTTTACCACGCAAGTTTGATTTGTGGTTCATCATAATGTCTAAAGTTTGGGAGTGTGATTAAGTTTATTTGAATCAACTTATATAAGACCATTTCGATTGGTTCCCCCAAGGGTATGTATTTGCATTGTGGCGGATAGTTGTTTTGTCTAGGTGGTGGCCCTTATGGAGGATTGGTGTTAACATTTTGTTGATTATTTTGTTTTGTATTTTCTTTGGGTGGAGAATTTATCACAACTTTCGCATTGACCACGTTGTCATTAGTAATGTTCTTATTTTTAATCGATATACGAGGTTTGTCACTAGAACTAAATAGTTGGTGGTTATCTTTGTAGATTTTCACTACTCCTTTGGCAATGAGGGCCTTCTCAATGTTAAGCCCTTTAGATATTAATTCTTCAAATTATGTCGTTACATATTGCATTCTTTGTTGGAAGGCTAGATTCGTGTTTAGGTTTCCTGTAATTATCTCCACATGTTGTTTCTTGGGTATGGGCCATTTACATTTTATTTCCTTGTGTCTCCATCTTTGTAAGGATGCAAAGGCTTCTCCCTTGTTCTGTTTTAAAGTGTAAAGTTCTTCCAATGTGATTTCCACATCAATATTATAGGAAAGTGTGCTACAAATTGATCTACAATTTCTTGCAATATTTTCATTCTTAGAGGTAAGTGTGAGAACCACTCTATGGATTGCCCTCCTAAACTTTGTGGAAAGAGGCGTATTAAGTATGAATAATTATATGGATCTTCCATGCATGCGACATAGAATTCTTTAATATATTTCTCAGGATTGTCACGTCTGTTTTATTTGTTGAATTTTGGTATTTTGAAATTTGGAAGAAATAGTATCATTGTGATGTTTCGATCAAATGGGTATGGGCATAGATCTTGAACTGCATATGACTTTTTGGTCTTCCCCATTTGTATGTCTTGAATTTTTTGCATTAGCATTTAGTTTTGGGAAGATATGTCCAAAGGAGGATGTTTGGTGGTGGAGCATACATGTTGTATTGTGGGATGGGAGATGAGTTATATGCCAAATTTTGGTATGGAGGTATGTTTGTGTTGTATGTATTATATGGAGTGTATTGTGGGTTTGCCTGATATTTTGGGTTTGTGGGCAATGGAGGGTGGTGCATTGTATGCTCTATATTGATGTTGAGGGGTAATATTCGATTGGGAGCTCATGTATTGCTGATGTTGAGGATTGTATTGCAATTTTTGTTGATGTTGTTGTTGTGAATTCAATTGTTGTTGCACATATAGTTGTTGTTGGGATTGTAATCGTTGTTGTGCTTGCAATTGTTGTGCTTGCATTTTTGTTGTTGGGCAATACTTTTTTGTTGAGCAATACTAAATGTTGTTGTTGAGGAGATGGGATTTGGTGTTGTGATGCAATGTGTTGATGATGTTGATGTTGTGGGATGTATTAATTTTGTGAGATGGTGTTTTGAGAGGATTGTTGATGTTGTTGTAATGGGATGATGTTTTGATGTTGTTGATTTTGGGGTTTATATTGTTGATGTTGTTGATGTACTTGATACATTGTGGGATTTGATTTTGTTGATGTGTTTATTATTGAGGGATTTAATTTTGATGTTGAGGAATCTGATGTTGTGGGACTTGATTTGGTTGATGTGTTTGTTGTTTCAGGGATTTGATTTCGATGTTGTGGAATTTGATGTTGATGATTTGTTTGTTGTTGATGGATTTGATTTGGATGATTTGTTTGATGTTATGGGTTTTGGTGTTGATAATTTTGGGGTTGTTGAGTGTTAGAACCATTCATGTTCATGTTTTGCGAAGGTGGATTCATCCCATTGTCGTGTTTGAATTTTGAGCATTGAATGTTGGTGGGTTTTTAGTGTTTCGAGCATTGAATGTGGGTGGGATGTTAGTGTTTTGAACATTGAATTTTTGTGGGATGTTAGTGTTTTAAAATCCTAAATTTATGTAATTACCTAGACCTTGATAGTTACCCAATTGATTTCCATGTTGATGTGTAAGGTTTTTTGAATCCATTCCCTTCATAGTAATTGTTGGTTTACTTGGTACATTTGATGTGGATGGTTTGGGTATTTGTTGTATGACATTGTGGACCAAATGTTCACTTTCAAGAGGATGATTCATAGATGCTATGTGTGAAAATGGTTTCTCCTTTAGTGTGTTCACATCAAAGTTTGTGGGAAGTTTTGCACCACCTTGTGCAAGTTTAAGCATGTATTAATTTGGATCCACTCGTAATACAACATCAAGTGCTCTAACAAAGGAAGGGTCTTGAGACATTTCTATTAATTCTTCGTAAGCGAAGTCTTGAGTTTTGTTGGTAATGTATTCAATGTAAACCTTTTCAACCTATGATGGTTGGGTAGGTATTTGAGTTTTCTTTGGAGTTGCAAAACCTTTAGGATCATAAACGAGCATCCCTAGACTTTGTTCACTAGCACTTGTTGTTGTAGGTATGGTTGGGCCACTAGGATTTGTTTCCATGTCCTTTTTGTGTTGAGTCCTTGTTGTGACCATGAAACTTGTGTCAACCCTAGGAGATGTTGGATGTGAATGAATTTGTTGAAATATTTTGGTTGCATCAAATTTTGCTAATAATGACACTTTGATAGGTTTAGGACCAATGTTGAATGATTATGTGGATGGGTGAAGGATATGAAACTTTCAATTTTGACAAAGTTTAGACTAGATCTTTAGGTATGTTTGAGGATGATGATGAACTCACAAACCTTGGAAGTAGACTCATGACTCCAAAGTAGGTTTTCTCATAATGATGTTTACTAACTCAACCAAATAATTGAAAAGAGATTGTTTTCAAGCATGCAATCAAACTAGGTGATACCTAATGAAAATCTAAGTCCAAATGATCTATGTCAAAATTTTAAGTTGTTGTTTGAAATTGAATGTTTTGATGGTGAAGTTGATGGTTTTTTGTTTGTATGAGTTGATCCTAGTGATAACCTAGAAAGTGTTTTAACAAGTTCAAAATAATAGTGAACAAGGATTCGTTTGTTGTACTGATTGATACAAGTGAACAAAAGTCTATTTTGTATTAATTTTAAGTGATTTGGTGCTTGTTGATCAAAATGTAGGTTCTGGAAATGTTTTAAAGTTCTTTGTTTTTAGTTTCAGACAAAGGCGCCATTTTGTTTTGCATAGGTGTCGATCTATTTACTACAAAAGGTGTCAAGCTGTCTGTAAAAGTGTTGGTATTAGATAGAAGCATCTACATGTCATAACAAAGGTGTCGATATGTAGATGTATGTTTACCCTAGTAGACGTGTCGAGATGTGCAAAGGAATTGATATGTAAACAAAGGAACTGTTTTAATAAACACAAAAGTGTCGCTTTGCACAAAGGCATCACACTCTCTGCACAAAATCAACGGTCTGTCAGAGGATCTTTAATGTGCAAATTGAACTAGGTGTTTTAATTTTTTGATGTTATAAAACATAGTAAACATCATGTAAACCAACTTGATTGGTGTTGGATGGTTTTTGTGTTCTTCCACAAGATCACACTAATTGGTATCACAGGTTGCCACAAAAAGACACGCCTTAGAACACAATCCTATTTGTAGTGGTGTCAAAAGTGAAATATCATGCTCAACATGTCCCATATTTGCATGTGTGTGTGTGTGTGTGTGTGTGTGTTGTGTGAGAGAGAGAGAGAGAGAGAGAGAGAGAGAGAGAGAGAGAGAGAATGTCAAAAAAACTAACCACTTTTGACACCCTTTTGGTCTCCCATGCACATGCACATGCCCCCATATAAATTATGTAACTTTGTTTGTATAAGCGTAGAATACTATTGCACAATTGATTGTTAAATGTTTAGTTTAAATCAATGACCCACTCTTAATATTAAATCGTGACTTTAACTACCCAAATTTACAAAAGTAAGAAAATAATGGAATAATTACATTTATCTAGAAAAAAATGATAGATGAAGAGTTTCTAAAATTAAAAATACAAAAAATTATTTGCAACACCACCAATAGAATGGAGAACTTAAATAAATCCTTTAAAAAACTTAGTTACTAAGAAATTGCATTCTTTCTCATTTGGTGCACTAACAATTTTCCATTCAAGTTGAACACAAATCTTATGATACTTATGAACTTCATCCCAAAAAAATTAATGTTAAATGAATTAATTAAAATATACTTTTTTCTAAATGTAATATTACTTATTTCAATCACATCAATATGGATAATTTTATCTTGATATAAAAGATTCTTACAATTTTTTTTTCTTCACAAGTTTCATTATCCAAAGATCCATTAAAATTTTACCATCCACAACAATTAAATACTATTTAACAAAAGATTTTATATAATTTAAATTTTAGCCATGTAAGAAGATTCAATAGATTACCTATCTTTAGGTAAGAAGAAAAACATTTTTTTATAAGGATGACATCTAATGAAGATTATTGCCAATTGAAGCTTTATGATTAAGGTGCTCCTTGGTCTCTAAAAGGGAGTGCACACTATTTATGTTTATATTGTTGCTTAGAAAAATTGCTTTCCAATTTGCAAAATCATGTGTTGGTACCTTGTATGAACAAACAAGATTATTCATTCATTCTAATATTTGGAACAAAGAAAATATACACACATTTTGAATAAACCAAAAAATATTTTTTTAAAGTTCATTTTGAGTCTAGTTTTTGTTATTGATAAAATGTAACAAATTTCTCTCTCAAATAATTTATGAAATTAATCACATTTGAACTTAGAATACATTATATTTTAGCTCCATTGGTTTCTCTTTCCATTGTACTCTTGAATCTTGAGAGCCTAATCTCCATTTTTGGTGAATTGCATTACTATATTTACCTCCATGCATTAGAATCCCCCCAACCTTCATACCAACTTATTTGTACTAAGTTTATTTTTATTTGTTTCCCATATTGAAGGATTTTGCTAAATAAATGTAGAAACCTTAACTTAACCATCAAATTTACCACATACCTTTGGATGATATAAAAAAATCCTCTTAAAAACTTGCATTCAAGAACTATAATGTCCACATGGAAGATAAACCATTTCCATACATTGAGAGAAAAAGAAAACATATTAAAAAAATTAACATAAACTTCAACTTGTTGAAAAAGATTTATCTAAAAGTTTGTTTATTAAAATATATTATTTTCTATTTTCAATTAAATAAAAATATTTAGTTATTGTTTTAAATGGATAATAATAAATATAAGATTTCAAATGTATATAAGAATTACATGACACCTATCACCATAACCTTATTACCCGTCATTCTCCTAATTTTCTTAAAAAATCATGAATGAGCTTCGGTTGGAATGACATCATGGTTGAGTTAACGCAATACCTTTTATAGGAAGGAAGGTGTTGCCAAAACCCTTCCCTTAAATTACATGTGAACACATTTTCCCTTTCCCATCCCCACAGACTGTTGAAGCACAGGTAATCTCCCACACAATACCCATTCCAATCTCTATCTCTACCTTCCTCTCTATCTTTATCTCCTTACCCCTCTATCTATCTCTCTCAATATTCCCACTTATACCTCTCTTTCTTTATATATGTTTCTCTCCTCTCTCCCTCTATCCGTATTACAAAAATTACATGAGTGTGTTGATAGAGGAGTTTTATTATCTTCTTGATTCAAAGGTTTTTTTTAGTTGTGTTCAAATTCTTATAAGTGGATGCATAGTTAATTTGAAGCTATCACTTCTCCATTAATACCTTTGTTGCACAAAAAACATCATTTTCTAAAAGGCCTACCGATTGGCCTCATGCATGTAGTGCCCCTCCGCTTTCTACTTTCGAGACAATTAAGTGTGGTTAGACGAATTGTGCGTCTCGAAGGGTGCATTAATTTATTAATTGATTTGGAATTATGTGATAAAGTAATATTTAGTAGCCTTGATCAATCTAATTAATTAAATTGATAAGAGTTAATAGGCAGGTTAAATTGATTGGGAAATAGATGTCAATTAAATGAACTATGCTAGTGAAATGATATTATGAATTTTTAATCGTTAAATTAAAATGACAACTAAAAGAAGTATGTTTATAAAAGGTGATAATAATTATTTAAAAATAAATAAGGTGCTTAAATGCTTCAATGATTAAAATAATAATTAATAAATCAATTTTGGTGGATAGAAAGTATACGGTCATTATTAGATAATTAAATTAATTAGTCTTATAACAAGTATTGTTTTAAATGGTATTTAATAATTACTGATTATCTGTATGTGGATAATTATTTAAATTGGGAAAAAATATCAAAAGGAAATAAAATAGTAAGGAAGATAATGGAAATCGAGTTAAAAGCAATTAAAAGCTAGAAAAATGAAAAAAAAAGCTTGCATGGAGAGCATGAACAGTTTCAAGCTAAGTGTCGAAAAAGAAACGGGATGTTTTTGGAGATTTTGTTTGATTTTTGTTTCGAAAATCATGACAACTTTTCTTTTGTTAGTAATTATCTTCTTATAAAAGATACTCGGGGAAGTATCTTAGGAATTTTTCATACTGGCCTTGGGCAAGCTCAAAAATTGGGAGCTGAAATTTCATGTTGATGTTTTTGGGAGGATGGTAGAGGGGAAAGGATCGTTTTCATCCCATTAAGCCATTCACGTCTGAAGAGTTTTGGAGGGCAACCTTTCTAGTGGATTTCACCAAACTCATCTCCCTCGTGATCCACGATCTGCAATAGTAGTGCCCTTCCAAACTGCACAGTACGATCAGAGGTAAGCCCTCCACTTAGCATTTTTAGAATTGTTGATGAATGTTTCTATCTTTAAATGCAGTGTAGAGGTTAAATGTCGTGAGTCCTTGCATTTTTATTGCACCACCATCAGATTAGATATACTTGAAGCTGCAGTAATGTCAAAGGAATTAGATTCCAAATTGTATTGCATACTATTTAATTGACACTGATGTTTCTGAATGAATCGGTTAAGGGACAGTTCTATATTTTGTTTTCTAATACTATGTATTGTGATATTGGGATGTTCTATGTAAAAATGTCTTGCTCATAAAAGGCCGTATAAGCTGTGATGCCTTTTTATTTTGGGTTAGTCTATATATTATGTTTGTTACACATTGAAGGCAACGTTTGAGCAAAAGTTTAACAAGATATTAACCTGGTCACAAAGTAGGTACTCACATTCTTCCTGAGACTTTTCTGAATAGTCAAATCCTATTTGAAATCCCCAGCATACCTTATAGAATTGTAATTTACAAATGAAATATGACACACCATATATTTGAGGTTATCGGACCAAAAATGGGCATTACATCCTTTCTCTTATTTCCTACGTCTTTGTCAACCCAATCCATCATTTCACGCCTTCTCTATAAGTATATTTGGTCGCTTTCCTGCAGCCTGTGCTTACGTCTCATACCTATCAAAATTGGTTGTGAGATGATTTTATATCATTTAATCTAATGACCCTAGCATTTGATCAACTGCTTTCTTGATTTGGTGCCGAAATAGGAAGGTATTCGTTGCCTGGGTATTGCGTTGTGTAGTATACTTTAGACTTTCTTTCATTGAAATCTGCATTATATACATACTGCGCTGGGTGTGAAATCACCTCTCATCCTCCCGTGCATAGCTTTCCAATTCGATAGTTATTGTAAGTTTCCGTCGGTTATGACAACCTGGTAGAGCGCCTTGCAGAGGTTGTTGTACTCACTGCTTGCCCGTGTCTTTTTATCCTTGTTAAATTCAGCTTTTAAGCCAACCTTTGTTGGTGTCTAGCGTCGATCTTGGTGGATTGGTCTCATAATATACTTGGTGCAAGTGTTTTGGATGTATTCAAAGCTTTTCCCTTTAATCAGGCCGCGCCTCTCCAATCTCTCTGTTGGCTGCCTTTCAACTGATGAACTTTTGCTTTATCAAATTTTATGTTAGCTTATGGTTTATGCGCCCATTCCTTAATCCCCACCTTGCATGCATATTGGTTGGTAATCGGTTCATACTAGTTGTTAATTGGCTGTAAGTGCTAGGATTCTCACTGGCTCCTATTATGTTTCTCCAGATATATTGTCTTGCTTTTATAGACCTTCCCAGCCTCAATCCACAAATATCTCTCTCTGCAGTTTATATTCATGGATTTCCCCTTTATATGTGGTTCTCACTGTGAATGATGATGACATAATGATCTATCTTAGATTTTATAGACCTTCCCAGCCTCAATCCACAAATATCTCTCTCTGCAGTTTATATTCATGGATTTCCCCTTTATATGTGGTTCTCACTGTGAATGATGATGACATAATGATCTATCTTAGCAATCTAAGATTTTGTTGGTTTCAGAAGATATAATGTCAATAGAAAAGGATGAAACAACAAGGCATGAGGTTATTTTTTTGGCACAATTCCTGTAGTGGTAGCATGGTTGTATCGCCTATCTAAGTCGAGCTTTAGGATAAATCGTTCTTTTATGGAGGTTGGTTCTCAATATTCCCAAAGAAGTATCTACTAGTTAGTAGGACCATTGATATATCACAATTGTTTGACCATTCACATTTTATATGCGTGCGCGTTTAGTTTCATATGTTGTATGATATCTATATAGTATCTTTTATATGTATTTGTTTTCACTGATTTGGAAACAACTGCTTGAATTTATACTAGCACTTGCACCAGGGGGTTGCAAGGTTACACTGATAGAAAAATATGGTCATCGTATAATGATAAATGAGCTGAAAGTCGGTAGTGAATCTGAAACACTATGTTCATTAGCAAAAGATTCATGATCTGTGAGAGGTAGAGGCTTGTGGTATTTCTAGAATGCGAGCTTCCCCCTCTATCATCTTCAATGCCTCCACAATGTTGGGTCTAAATTCCACCAGTATGTGGGAGCAAAGAATTCCCACCAAAAAAAATCTCTCCATTATGCTCTAAGGTCCCTCCTCTCGGATTCTACTATCTAAAACTTGGGAAGTTTTACCTACCTTGACAAGCTTCCACACCCAGTACGTAATAAAAAAATCTTCAGTTGAAATACCCAAATTTTTTCTATCGCTCATGATCTCGAGCAATACAACGCCAATTTGTAAGTTGTCCATAAAGGGCATATTTAGGTGCTAAGTAGCCATGGGGTACCCGCTATTCTGGTGGTGAGATGTGACTGGCCTTGTGTGGTCATTTAGGAAAGCCCAAAATCCGCAACATTGGCGTTCATTTCATCATCCAGTAGAATAATAGTAGCCTTGATATCTAGGATAAATTGCCAATTGCACACTGTAATGCATATATCACAAGCCCTTCGCCGTGTCGAGGGCGATGTTCTTTCGCTGCTCCCAATTCAAGGGAGCCTTGTTTTCATTGCACCCTCCAAAAATGTGTTCATCGAGGCTGCTATTAGGCCTGAAATCATAAATTAGAAATCTTTGGTGCCCCTTTTTGTCATCACCGGAAACACAAAAGCTTGTGAGAGCCACCAAATTCCAGTGCCTAATATTGTTGATGATCTCCACCTCGTTAATGAATTCGATTTCTTCTTCAGCAGTGCAGTTTGTGATCCTCTTAATCGCGATTGAGTGACCATCGGTGAGGATGCCCTTATACATTGTTCTGATACTGCCTTGGTCGACCACATTGGCCACACTAAAATTTTTCGTGGCATTCTTGATCTGTTGAATGTTGAACCAACCTACCCCCATGTTGGGCTTCACAGTGTCTTTTAAGAGATTCATGTTACTCCTCACGAAATACCTGTGCTTCGCCTTGCCCTTCATCCTCACCCACAAATAGTAACTGAGGCCTATACCAGAGAGGAGGAACCCAATGGCAGCGCTGTACGACCATAGAACAAAATCCTTCGCTTGGGCTTCTCGTGAAGAAATGGCATGCAGAGAATCGATTTAGCCATCTAGGTAGTCATGGGCCCAAATTCGCCATTAAGAAGTTTCACGATTTACGGGAGTGGTTTACAGGCATGAGACAAGTTTCAGCTCAACATTCAATGTATATATAGTCTATCGGCTAATAATGTATACCTATGATTTATATTAAGTTGCGCCTAAGTAATTCAGGGCTGCCTCAAATGAATTAATGTTATGTAATAAAATAATCTCAATTAGAGGATATTTAAGGTAAGAACAACCCCTACTCATCATAATTAACTACGCAAATATATGTATATATAAAAACTTTTAGTTATGTACTAAATGGGTATCATGTTAATGTAATTATATTTTTATCAAGTGACTCGGGATCATAACCTAATATAACAAGTATAAACTTTATTCACATAGGTAGTGGAGTGTAATTTAGTTGTCACTTGTATTGTCCAGACGTTATAAATATTATGAATTTAAGTGTAGAAACAATTTTATTTATGAGATTAAAATGTTAATGTTAGATAAGAAAATTGTAAAGTATTTATATGAGCTCTTCAAAAATATTAGTGGTAAAAGAGTTGTTTTTTTTTAATTACCTATGAGATAGGGAAAAAATTAATACCGGTTAAGAATTATCTTGTTTTGTATTAAGTCTGAAACATCTTGAAACATGTGTCTATTCTATTAGCGAACCTCAATTTTTTTTTATAACTTGTATAGTATTTGTATATACATCTATTATGGAATTTATATCTAAATTTTACCTTTATTATTGTATTGTGTATGATATAAATATACATCTATGCACTTGAAAGTGGTTTACTTACTATAAAGTGTAGTCAATGGTTATGTAATGAGTTTTTAAAAAAAAGGGAGAATATGTGTGTTTTGGTTGATCGAGTGTTGTGTTTGGGTTGATATTGAAAGAATATGTGGATTGTGGTGTTATGGAATTTATCTTGAATGATTTGATTGTTGATTACTCTTTAGGGTTAATTCATTTGAGTACTGTATTCGTGTGTTTAAAGATTGAATTGATGTTTTCATTTCGTTGTGTCTACCTCTTTTGAGTTGCTTGGTTTGGAAGTGATTTTATTCATCGGGTTCATGTTGGACTAATGGACAATTTTGATGGTTCTATTTTGAATGTGAAATGAGGGTTAAGTTGGATGTTTATGTTTTCTTGTTGAGTGCGATCTTGTCTCCTATGAATCTTTTTTTTGAACTATGGTATCTATTCTTGTGGGAAACCATAGCTTTGTGACTCACCCTGTTGGGAGTCAAGAGTAGTTTGTTTAGCAGGCTTCCAGAGACAGTGGGAAAGCTGTGTTGTCGAAGTTTTCTTGATCTAACCTTTGTTTTGATTCTTGTGGGTGTCACCTTGAGCCTTCGTTGTGATTCTTTGGCAAGATGGTTCATGCCTCATGCGTACTCTTGTTTTGTGATTTATAATTTCTAGTACACCCCTTGTTGTGGAGAGCTTTAGTTCGGAGCTATTGGGAGGGTGGCTCTTCATGGGGGTCAGCGCACAAAGGGGAAACCTGGATAACCCATGAACGAGTTGATTAAACAAGTGAAAACTTAATAAAACACACTAGTGGGTTGGGTAGGTTAACAATAATTAAATATAAATCAGATACCTTGTCCATGTCGTTAGTGCTCTCACAGACTAAGGGTGGGCTGAGAAGGCTGTGGTTGGCAAGGTTGTTACCTCATCCCCATGAGAGGTTAACGGTTCTGCACGTTTCACCCTATGGGGCCAACACCCAGTGAGGGGTAGGCAGGATAACCATAGATGGGGGCCAGCGCCGATGGAGAGGCAACCAGGATAACCCATAATAGGGCCGTGCGATGACACTCTCCCGTAGTACCCCTTTCCATTATCTTTGGAATGTCTTTGGAAGCAGTCATCTTGTTGTAGTCGTTTGATGTTGTTGATCGTTATGTTTTGATTATTTTCTGGTGGTTTGGTCTTGTGGTTGTCCATCTTGACTGTCTTGGATCATGGGTCTTTCTTGTTGACTCCTGTCTTGGGGGGTTGGGCCTTCGGGTCCACGCGATCGGGTGGAACATGCTACGCACCCCTTTGGGTTCCCTATCAGTGTTTGTGCAATGCAGTGTTACTCAGATGCAGAGTGTTCTAGAGTTCACTATATTTTCAGATGTACATTCTTTATTCTGTCATACTTATGTATTGATGTATTACACCCACGTGTGTTGGGAAAAAATGATGTAAACTCATGTGTTCGATCAATGTAATGTTCTAGAAGCAGATGTACTGTATAATTGTACCTTTGTATTCCTTATATGATTAATGATTATGGTTATTGTCATTTGAACATGTTGTATCTGTGGAAATATGCTTCTTGTATTCTCATGATTATAATATATGTTTATGGTTATTAAAGTTGAGTTACTCTTGCTTATATTGGGTTATCACATGTGAATGCTTTAATGATAGAATTATGATGGATGTATGGTTTTTATTAATGAATGCTTTGTTACGATTTACAATGCAATTTGGAAATTCGTTTGTTATCATTGTTATGGGTTTAGGTTATGTAATGTCATTACATGTACCCCAAAGGACATAGGTAGCTAGTGGTTGCATTTAATTGAATGTCATGTATTGGAACTTAATGTACTTATATTATATGTCAACTTTAAAAAAAAAATATTGTGCGGTAATTGTTGTCTTAGTTGTCCTTTGGGGTTCGCGCATCAGGGAGTTACAATGCATACTACACAAATGTATGTAAAAAATAGACAATTATTCTCCCTAATTGACCTTCCACACATCTTCGGTGTACCCATTGCACACCAAGGTGTGATCGCTAGTATTAAATACTTTGACATGTCAATTATTGAAATTTAAGGTAAAAGACAAGAATTTTTGTTAACACACTCACACCATTACACTCCATCCCTTATTACGATTATGGAACACCTCTCGACATAATTATGTTTTTCTACCATATGATATATGTTATACTTATTCATCCATTATTTAAAATGATATACACTTCATACCTACATAAGCCAAAAAAGTCAATTATTCATTTACCTAGATTAAATGTAAGAAAATGTTATTTTCTCTAACATGTGGCCTTTATATATAAAATACAATTGAAAAATACCATGGAAGTCAATCAATTATTGAATAGTAAAAAAAAATTCACTCCTTTATAAAGACCAAAACATAATAAATGAAAGCAAGTGGAGAACCTATCAAAAGATTCTTTTTTTTTTGTCAAATTTGTAAATGCTAAAGTTTAAATGTGGTTAGGTTAAGGATTGGTAGAATATCATAGAAAAGTCACAAAATAAGATTTTCCCAATCCTATAATTTAAAAGTGAGTTGTAAGGATGCCAAATGGAAAATCTAATCAAAAGAAAAGGCAACAAATCTTAAGGTTTGGCAAAGATAAATCTAAAGATATGATTTTCAATAATGTTCACATACTTCAATTATTGTGATAATTTTAATGGAGAAAGAAAGTGGTGTGCTACATGTTGAAAAAAACTTGGTACCATTGATTACATAATAAATTTTAATTTCATATACAACATGGTGTAATTGTTTTTTTTAAATGACTAAGGCCATCCTCAATGCATATATCATCTATCTTTTCTTCATTTTTGTCTATTAAAATTTTCGTTATTTGTTAATATTTTTCTATTAGAAATAGTAGAAACAAAGTTTTCTCTATGTTTTTCTTATGAACAATTGAAGCATCTCAAAGAGCTTATATTTTAATGAGCTCTCTTGTTTAAACAAGAGTTGGAGTTATTGATTCATTTAAGGGTGCAATATTTGGGGTTTTAAGAGCACCCACATTATCTCATGCTCAAAGAGATCTTATAGGTATGTTGTGTTTGATGTGTTTATTCATTATTTAGGATCTATAGGGCATGAAATGTAAATCCATCACAAACCAAATTGGCTCTATTAGCTCTTTTTAACATGCAAACTAGAAGAATTCACAACACTCATTTGAATGTAGGGATCCAAATTATGTATCTTTTATATCAAGTTGTGTACTTTCTTCTTAACTATGGATATCCAATGCAATAATATAGCAAGAGTTCTTATAGAGTAGGGAGATCATATGTTGGGACCAATTGCATACATGTTATTTATTAAGCTAGAGTTTACTAATTGCATCTTGAATTAAGGGATGCATTGAATCAATATAAAGAAAAGAGACTTGCATTGTCCCATTCTTCCTCATAATATTACAATTACTTACTTCCAAATTGTCAAGAAAGCAGAGGTGCGGAAGCAACTTTCCTAACGTCAAAACCACAAGGAAGAATGTAGACAATACTTTTAATTTTCAAATTACAATCCAATTAAGACACACATGAAAGATTTACAAAAACAAAAATAATACACAAAGACAATGAACAACATATTTACGTGGGAAAACCCTTTCGGGAAAAAACCCACCACACCAAGCTGAATCTTTTTGTATTACAGTAACAAACAATTACATATAATGAAGAGATACAACTCTCTGGTATCAATTCACAGTAGCTTCATTCATTGTTCAATCTCTTTCAGAAATGCTCTCAACAATCCGATGATTTTAAACTCAGAATCGATCCCTTAAATCTTATCACATTCTGATTTTTATCTTTTGTTCATCCTTATCCGCCATTACCCATCGTAGAATGTTTCCATTCCATTGTAGATTTTTCCTTGCATACAGTTCAGCTCTAGTGTCGTAGCTGTTGCAAAAATCAAACCGCCAACCATTTGAATTTCGCTTCCTCTGATTGGTCCATGAGATTCCACATAGGATGGTCAAACGGTCAAAGAAACATTCAACTGAGTTCGCATGTCGGTGAGACACAAGAAGTGTCTCCCCAATGCTCAAAGGCTTCATATCGATATCGGTGTAAGTTCCAACAGTCGGCAAGATGATATAGCGAACGCCATGAGTCATACCAAATCCACCGATATCCATTTCATTCCTATCGGCAAGAGTTTCCTCATTGGCAAGACTCATACCGATGCTCACAAGTCACAACGACTTCAACTTTGCCATCGGCAAGACTTTACCGCTCGCCAAGAGGTTACACCAAGTCTCCTCAAGTTTCACCGAAGCACTCGACAGTCGGCAAGACATTCGTCTTTCGCCAAGACCTCACATCGAGCAAACATGTCATACCGAGTCGGCAAGACATTTGACTTTCGCCAAGACCTTACACCGAGTGAACATGTCATACCGAGTCGGCAAGACATTTGACTTTCGCCAAGACATCTCAGCGAACACAACATGTCATCCCAAAGACTATCGGTAAGACTCTCCAAGTTGCCAAGACTTCACACTGAAGTCTTTTGTCACCACGAAAGCACCAAGTATATCCATGTCAGCGAGACCTTCATCGATCGCTGGGACATCATACCGAAACAAAAGGTTACACCAATGACCCCAGTCGCTATGAGTCCCTCTGACATCCGCTAGACACCCGATAGCAACTCGGCGAGACATTTCATATCAGCAAGACTACATACCGACAACCAAGTCTCCCCGATAATTGTGAGTGAATAACCATCGGCGAGAGAAACAACAGTCGGCAAGAGATCTTGCTGAGTCTCCATGTCATAGCGATAGGTCTATTCGGTAAGACCAAAACCAAGTCACAACGACTAGGGCATTTCAACAAGATTCAGAACAGCCAGTCGGCCAGACATCAATAATGTCACAGCGACTTTTCCCTTCAGGAGTTATATGCTAGTAAGGATTGAGGCACCTATTCCAACAATCTCCCACTTGACGAAGATCTTACTGACACCTCCAGAGCATAATAAAACTACTAAAATTCATGGGCCAAGAGGCCCATCAAACTGGCACACCACCTGTATTTGTCTGTGCTCACAGGCTTCGTCAATGCATTTGCAACATTCTCCAGAGTATCCACTTTCTCCAAAGAGACCTTCTCATCCTCCACCATATCCCGTACAAAATGATACTGTACATCTATATGTTTCGTCCTGACATGGAAAGTAGGATTTTTCGCCAAACATCTAACACTCTGACTGTCACAGTAAATTGTAATTTTTCCTGCATCAAAACCAATGTTAGAACACAAACGTTTTAACCAAATTGCTTCTTTACAGGCATGTGTAGCTGCCATTTATTCTGCCTCTGTAGTGGACAAAGCGACTACAGCCTGCCGCTTGCTCATCCAACTCACTGCACCACCATTCATCATGAAAATATATCCATTGGTGGATCTCCTGCTGTCAATATCCCCTGCCCAATCAGAATCCACATAACCTCGAATAATGAGAGTCCTCTGTGAACCAAGTTCCCATGGTAACACAAAGCATAGTCTGAAGTGCCCTTCAGATATCTAACCACTCTCTTCACAACATCCCAATGTGTCCTTCCAGGATTAGCCATAAACCGACTAAGTACTCCCACTACTTGGGCAATGTCTGGCCTTGTACATACCATTGCATACATAAAGGGCTGCCAACGCACTAGCATGAGACCTGGTCATGTCCTCCATCTCGGTAGATTTTGGACAGTCTTCAATAGATTGCTTCGTTCCACTGTGGCTGGAACAACTAGTTGCTTGCAATCAGTCATACAAAATCTCTCTAGAGCAGTCATGATGTACTTACTCTGACTGAGCCAAAGTTTTCTATTTTTCTTGTCCCTGGTTATTTCCATTCCTAGAATATACCTTGCTGCACCAAGATTTTTCATTTTGAACTTTGCAGACAACTGAGACTTAAGATCAGAAATCATTAGCTTACTATTGCCTATGAACAACATATCATCAACATAGAGAGCAATAATAAACACTTGATCACTTTCAGCTTTGTAATACACACAGTGATCAAATTTTGATCTTACAAATCCTAATGACAAAACAAAAGTGTCAAACTTTTGGTACCACATTCTAGGAGATTGTTTTAACCCATACAAAGATTTCTTCAACTTGCAAACCAGTCTTTCTTTACCTTTTTCCACAAAGTGCTCCGGCTAGGACATATAAATTTCTTCTTCAAGATCACCATGAAGAAATGCTTTCTTCACATCCATCTGTTCAATCTCTAAATCATATGCTGCTGCAAGTGATAAAAGAAATCTAATAGATGCCAGCTTAGCTACAGGAGAAAAGATTTCTCCATAATCAATTCCTTCTACCTGGGAATAACCTTTTGCAACTACCCTTGTTTTATATTTTTCTACACTGCCTTCTAGACCAATTTTCTTTTTAAATACCCATTTGCAACCCACAGCTTTTTTGCCTTTAGGCAATGGCACCAAACTCTAGGTATCATTCTTTTCTAATGATGCCATTTCTTCATTCATGGCTTCCAACCAAGAGTTTTAATCAGACATTTTAAATGCCTCTTTCACAGTCCTAGGTTCATCAGTGCTAGAAATTAAAACATAGGCACAAGTAGACTCTATCAAAGAAAACCCATACCTATCAGGTTGCTTTCTTTCATTGGTGACCTCCTCACAGGCTGAGGCTGAGGTGATTCTCCATCTTCTTCAGAACTTTCAGAGCTACTTGAGCTTTCCTCAGTATCAGGTACATTTTGATTTTTCAATTCCTCTTTATCTGGTGTCAGAGGAATATCTGCTACATCCTTTTCATTTTCTGATTTCTTCTTTGACTACGAATCTAGTGTAGAAGGCTTCAGCTCACGAAAGATAAGGCTTCTGCTGTACAAAACCTTCTCAGTCTCAGGATTCCAAAGCTTGTATCCCTTTATGCCAGCACTATAGCCAATAAAAATACACTTTACAGCTTTGTTTTCCAACTTAGATCTTTTTTCAAGCGACACGCTATGCATATGCCTCACAACCAAATATATGAATATGTCTCGGAGACTTCTTTCGGACCATAAGCTTCCAAAGAGCGTCTTCTCAACAAAAGGCGAGTTAAGAAACGATTTACCAAGTAGTAACATCTTTGTAGAGGCGCTTCAGCCCAAAACTTCTCCTCCAAGCCAACCTTTTCGGCATGCCCGTGCTCTTTCCATTGCTTGTCTGTTGAACCTTTCAACAACTCCATTTCGTAGGTGTAAGGTGTAGTCTTGTATCTTTTAATCCCGCCGGTCATGCGGTACCTTCGAGATTCATCACGAACAAAACTCCTTTGCCATTGTGGGTCCTTAAACATTTTATTTTTCTGATGCGATTTTCAACAAAGGTTTTAAATTTCTTAAAGCCCGGTGAACACTTCTGATTTACTTTTGAGAAAATATACAAATGCTTTTCTTGAATAATCATTAATAAACGACACATAGTATCTTGATTTAGACAAAGAAGGAACATTCACTAGACCAAACACATTAGAATGTATATAATCAAACAACTAGAAGATTTGTGAGGACTGGAATAAAATGAAACACGGTGTTGTTTACCATATATACAATGTTCACAAAACTCAAATTCGAGGTTACAATCTTCAAGCCCCTCAACCGGGTTTTTATTCTTCAAGGTTTTTAAACCTTTCTCATCAATGTGGCCTAGCCTATGATTCCAGAGCATAGTCTTTTCTGCTAGAAGTTTGACCTCCATGGAGTTTACACCATCAGGAATGTTTCCCTCTTTTCCTCCGTGAGTAACTTTCTGTGACTTCGCAGAGACACTATTGCATTGAATAGCTTGTGCATCCAGCTTATACAAGGTACCAATACGAGCACCCCTTGCTAGCACCATAGAGCCTCTAGACTCTTCTATGACCAACAATTTCCAAAGATGAATCACTTGCCAAATACACCTTTCCACCATCATAGTTTTCATACTTCGTGAACCAGTCTCTATGAGATGTCATGTGGAAAGATGCTCCATAATCAATCAGCCAGACATCATCTGATGCCTGTGTAGCCAAAGCTGCAATGAAGGCGTCTGCATCACTTTGAGAAGAATCATTGTCAGAAGAGGTCTTCTTCTTCTTCTTTTTCTCCTCCTTGCAATCCTTTTGAACATGACGGGTTGCCCTGAATTCCAACACTTCACCTTGGACTTCTTGCCAGGAGACTTTGATCTCCCTTCTGATTTCGATCTGGATTTCTTATCCTTCTTCTTGCCTTTTCCTTTCAATCTGCCTCTAACAGCTAGAGCCTCCTTTGCCATCTCAGAAGATTTCCTTCTTATTTCTTCTGACAACAAAGAAGCAACAACATCTTCCATCTTGAAAGTGGATGTCGTACTCCCAATGGCCATCACCAGGTGATCCCAAGAATCTGACAAAGAACACAATAAGAGCATACAACGATCTTCATCTTCAATCTTCACACCAACAAATGTTAACTGTGCAATCAACATTTTGAAAGCATTCAAGTGACCAGCAACAGATCCCCCCTCCTGCATTCTCAAAGAGTACAACTTCTTCCTCAAGAACAAATTGTGGGACGCGTGGAAGCAGAATGGGTCTTTTGTGGATGGAATGTAGTTGGGAAGAACGTGCATGAAACCAGGGCCTCAGAAACTTCGCCCGGAACCATTGGCGAGATCTTCGTCGCTGGCGGTAAGTTTCTGGAACATAGCAAGCCCGCAGGATCGATCCACTAACGGATCTTCCATTTTGAGTTTCCACAACTCAAAATTGCTACCGATAATTTCTCTATTTCCATCTTTTTTGGATGTGGCTCACCATCTTAATGCGTAATTAAATTATCAGACCTCTACCAAACTCCCATTGAAAAAGAATTGACACAAAAAACCCAACCCACTCACAAGGATAACACAACTGGCCAGGCTCTGATACCACTTGTAAGGAAAGCAGAGATGCGAAAGCAACTTTCATAACGTCAAAACCACAGGGAAGAATGTAGACAATACTTTTAATTTTCAAATTACAATCCAATTAAGACACACATGAAAGATTTACAAAAACAAAAATAATACACAAAGACAATGAACAACAGATTTACGTGGGAAAACCCTTTCGGGAAAAAACCCACCACACCAAGCTGAATCTCTTTGTATTACAGTATCAAACAATTACATACAATGCAGAGATACAACTATCTGGTATCAGTTCACAGTAGCTTCATTCACTGTTCAATCTCTTTCAGAAATTCTCTCAACAATCCGATGATTTCAAACTCAGAATCGATCCCTTAAATCTTATCACATTCTTATTTTTATCTTTTGTTCATCCTTATCCGCCATTACCCATCATATAATGTTTCCATTCCATTGTAGATTTTTCCTTGCATATAGTTCAACTCTAGCGTCGCAGCTGTTGCAAAAATCAAACCGCCAACCATTTGAATTTCGCTTCCTCTGATTGGTCCACGAGATTCCACATAGGATAGTCAAATGGTCAAAGAAACATTCAACTGAGTTCGTATGTCGGTGAGACACAAGAAGTGTCTCCCCGATGCTCAAAGGCTTCATATCGATATCGACATAAGTTCCAACAGTCAACAAGACGATATGGCGAATGCCATGAGTCATACCGAATCCACCGATATCCATTTCATTCCTATCGGCAAGAGTTTCCTCATCGGAAAGACTCATACCGATGCTCACAAGTCACAACTACTTCAACTTTTCCATCGGAAAGACTTTACCGCTCGCCAAGAGGTTACACCGAGTCTCCTCAAGTTTCACCGAAGCACCCGACAGTTGGCAAGACATTCGTCTTTCACCAAGACCTCACATCGAGCAAACATGTCATACCGAGTCGGCAAGACATTTGACTTTCACCAAGACCTTACACCGAGCGAACATGTCATACCGAGTTGGCAAGACATTTGACTTTCGCCAAGACATCTCAGCGAACACAACATGTCATCCTGAAGACTATCGGCGAGACTCTCTAAGTCGCCAAGACTTCACACCGATGTCTTTTGTCACCACGAAAGCACTAAGTATATCCCTGTCGGCAAGACCTTCATCGATCGCTGGGACATCATACCTAAACAAAAGGTTACATCGATGACCCCAGTCGCTATGAGTCCCTTCGACATCCGCTAGACACCTGATAGCAACTCGGCGAGACATTTCATATCGGCAAGACTACATACCGACAACCAAGTCTCCCCGATAACTGCGAGTGAATAACCATCAGCGAGAGAAACAACAGTCGGCGAGAGATCTTGTTGAGTCTCCATGTCATAGCGATAGGTCTATTCGGCAAGACTGAAACCAAGTCACAACGACTAGGGCATTTCAACAAGATTTAGAAGAACTAGTCAGCCAGACATCAATAATGTCACAGCGACTTTGCCCTTTAGGAGTTATATGCCAGTAAGGATTGAGGCACCTATTCCAACAAAAATTCCAAATTTTAATGTGTCTATTAAACATAGAATTGTCAACTTAATAATGCTAAAGGATTAGTATGGTTCTTTCTTATCCCTTTCTTATAGGATTTTTTAATTCAACTTTTATAAATGAGTCTCAAAGATTATATTTTACACGGCTCTTTTAAAGTTTATTCTACTTGTATATCATGAAGACAAGTTGTTTCTCATTTAAATAATGTTTATATTATTTGATATCACAATGCA
>VDFB02056600.1:0-44155 GCA_007258455.2 Sequoia sempervirens | reverse complement strand
GGTTTATTACTATAACGTTGTTGTTTAGAATTAGACTTAAAATTTTGCTTATGATTAGACAAAAAAACATGTTCATTACACTTAAGAGTACCAAAATAAATTAACTTAGCTTCTTCTTGTCTTAACAAGTCACGAAAAATATCATAAGTTAATTGAGTAGCTAAAGAAGGAATAGCTAATTGAGCATGAATATTAGTAATGAATTGTTGAAATTGTCTAGGAAGACACTTTTTAAGAATAAGATGAATTAATCTAAGATTATCTAATTTAACTCCTAGACCATCCAATTGATTATTTAAAGCATCAAATCTCAATAAAAATTCATCCATAGATTTAAAATCAGAATACCTCAAATCTTCAAGTTGATCTTGAATTTGAATTTTTCTTGATTCATTTGTACTATCATAATTTTTTTTGAGTTTGTCCCATGCTTCATAGGCAGTTGTGCATGTCCCAATATGAACATAAAGTTCAGGTGACATGGGGATACCTATGAGGCCAAGGGCTTCCTCATTTTTGAGATTCCATTTTTTGATTTCATCTTTGGATGTAGACGAACCTGGTTTAGATTTAGGATATGTAGCAACATCCAAAATATGTTTAAATCGAAAAATACAAGTGATATGAGTTTTCCAAGAATGATAGTTAGAACTAGTCAATTTAATTTCAGGAATTAAAGTTGACATGATTGCAATAGAAAATTCACAACTTTAGAATAACTATGTAAATATTTTTTTAAAAAGAAATAGCCCTCTTCATTAAATCTTAAAAAAGAAAAATGCCTAAAAATAAAATAAATCCCTTTAACTAAAAAATAAAATCCCTCCTTTAATTTTTTTTAAACCTTAATATAAATATTAAAATCCTTGATTCCCCCATGAAAACTTTTAAAAAAGTGAAAGCATATATAAAAAAAAAATTTAAAATATAAAAAAAAACTCTCTTAAAAAATTTTAATCTTTAAAAATCTACCTATATATGAAAAAGTTTAAACTTTCATTTTAAGACTTTATTTTCTAAAACTTTCTTTTTAAAATATTCGAATGAATCTTTAATTTAAACTTTCGTATAAATAGTGAGAGTTGAATATTTACTTTAAAGAATCCATTTTAAAACCTTTAAAAAGATCTACTAGGCTAAAGTGAAAGCACAATAAAACGTTATTAAAAGCTTTTTGAAGTTGGAATTAAAAACATACGTGCGGGAAAATTCTTTTTAAAAGAATAGATATTATGATGGAAAGCTTGAAAAAGGTAGAGGGAAAAGAAATGGGTGAGCAAATTAAGGTAAAGATATTTTTTGAATAAAGAAGATGAAACAACTGAAACAAAGGGCGACGACAACAGCAAGGAAAAGGTGCCAAGACGGTGAGCAAGACACACAAGGCTGGCTTGATTTTTCTTGGCTGATCTGTAGCAAAGGCAGTGCTACAGGAGGGTTTTAAAGATTTTTGTTTGATATTTATTATTAAAAAACTTAGGGTTAGATTTAGATTATTGATATTTTTTATATATAAAAAATAGAGAAGTAAATATAACTATTTTTTTTTTTGAGATTTTGATTTGAAAGAAAATATATATATTTTTGGTTTATTTTAAACAAAGATTTATTTAAAACTGAGGTAAAATAAGGGCTAGAGCCTTTGACAAAATGTAAAATATAGTAATTTTTTAGAGATTTAGCCTAATATTCTAAAAAAATTACAGAACTAATGAATTGTTTTTAAAAAAATTGAAAAATAACCTTTTATTAGAGAGTTTTTAAATTTTTATGCAAAAATAAAACATGCATGCCAAATATATTGCATAGATTTGAAATTTGAAAAACTTAGAAATTTTTAGATTAGAAATCCTCCACAAGGGTTAGAAGACAAAAAACAACCAAGATTAGACACTTGCTCTTCTTCTCCTCTTTGAGAGTGTCTCCAATGGTGTGTTGAAAAATTTGGTAAACCTTCAACAATATAGCTCACAAGATATTAGTAATACCAAGCTCTGATACCATGAAAGGAAATAGAAAAGAGCAATGGAAAGTACTAATGAATGAGCAATTGTTTGAAGAAAAGATATTACCCATAGATTGAAGTAGCCAAACCAAACACCACCAAAGCAAGAGAGACACAAGAATTTGTTAAGGGGAAAAAACAAGAAAAAACCCCAATATTATGAATGGAGGTAAAATGCTTAAAGAATAATACAAAGAGAGAGAGCTTTAGCCTTAGCTTGCTTGCTTGAATCTTGAATAATGAGAGGAGAGGCACCTCAATAAGTAGAGGTGAGAATGAGGAGTCAAAATGTAACTCCCAACTCAATGAATGCCACCATTCATCTATGTGTGTGCAAAGTGTCACCTCTTAAGGAGGTGGTTACAAATATTCCTTAATAAAGGAATTAAAAATAAGTCATCCTCACACATGTGTGAGATGATAAAAAAAGACAAAAGACTTGTAGGGATTCCTTTGGAATATTCCTACAAGTTAATAAATAATTAGAATTAAAGAATAACCTTTACCAAGTAAACATTAATCTTCTAACACAATTGCAATTCTCTTTTTACAAATTCATTAAAAAAAGGATGTTTGAATTACTTAAAAGTTCTCCACCATTAAGCCAACTTAGGAAAAATTGAAGAAGACATAAATCGGAGTTGCAACTCTCTCTTTACAAAATCATTAAAAACAATTCAAAATATGTCATGCCTCAGTCCAACTAAACAATACACAACCAACATATTTTTTTTGGTAAATGTATGAACACTATTGATTATTAACCATTAATCATGGTAGCATACAAATGATAAGGTTGATATCAAGTATCCCTGGTAACATTGATTCTAATAATACTTATATTAATCTCACTACCACCTTAATCCTTACCATCACTTAAATATATATATTTACTAAAATGGTTTTACTAGATTAGCTTCAATACTCAATATCAATATTTTATTTCTTAATACATCCCTCAGTACCAAAACTACTATTAATACATCTCTCAACATTTATATATAATACTAGCCTTTCTTCTCTTAATACCTATCTAATTGGCCTTACTATCTTTCTAACCTCCAACTCACCATCAACATTTAGTTATCAAGCATTTTTACATTAATGATTCATTAGTTTCCAATGTAACCCAAGAAGGTGAGACTTAGCACCCTCAATAATAATAACAATAGTAAGCTTATCCAATCTTATTTTGATGGGAAACACTTATGTCTGGTGATAGCTATTAAGCAAAAATGATCACTAGGGGTAATTTAACATCTTGTTAAGTAGAGACAAATGGATACCATTTTGATGAGAATGGTTCATTTTAATGGTAGTACTTCTACCTAGTTGAGATGGAAATTGAGGAACCCAAGTGGAGACATCCTACCACCTACTGATCTATTTCACTAAGAAGTTTATACAAGACCTTTCATTAAGGATATATATATATATATATACATACGTTGAAGAGCCTTCTGAATTGAACAAAAAGATCAAGGTTCTAGCACCCAAACTATAACTTAAAAGGAAGAAGTATTACATACTTAAGTTAATTTACTTAACAATAATAGTTGAACATTTGAATTTAATTTTTATATATAAAACTAACCAACCAAGAATCTAATTCGAAATAATTATACAGGAATTTGTAACCAATTCTCCTCTTCTATTTCCTCTAAAGACCCCCCTTTTTTTAATTTGTTTTGGAATGCACAGGCTGAATTAGTTCCTCTACTTTGGATCTGCTTACAGATTCATGTACAAGTATTTATTCATTTTGAGCATCTGGATTTATTTGTTTCAGGCATGCTAGGACAGAGGCAATATTTTCTTCAATGACAAATCGGTGGTTCACAAAAAGATTTTAGGAATTACTTTTTGTTTCCAAAAACCTTACCCCAAACTTTAATACGAAATTGCTTAATCATATATTTATGTGTGCTCCTATATGAATGCTTAAAAAAGATGTTTTATCAGAGATCAGATTAAATTTCTTAGAAATTTGTAGTTACATTACAGATTGCAGATCGACATTGGCAAAACCTAGACCAGATACACACATCTTCATAATTGAAAGCTTCAAATTTAAAATTTTCCTTTTCAGATAATGTATAAAATATAGATCAAATATTGAATTGGCTCTATATTTGCAAATTTCTAAAGTTCGTTCAGATTGCATTCTTATAGATGATTGGTAACAAAATTTTGATTTCATGTTGAGCAACAAAAGAGACATATTCAGATAAGTCGTTATCTGACTAGTAATGCACCCCATGAAATTCAGAAGACATAACTGAGATTTATTAACAACGACCACGTTAAATTCTTAAAAGGGAAATTATATTAAATGTTATTCTGTTTTGCATAAGATGGAGGCCGCATTAGTTGAACTCAATGAAATCTATTGCAGATTGAGGCAGCGTATTCCTTTAAATTTTGCTTTGAAGTTTTTCTGAGGCACAAAATATTGCACACAAACTTCATGGTTAAAAGGTTGATATATATATATATATATGCATAATTGATATATATGTATATTTATAGATAAATTTTTTAAGATCAAATACAAAATTTTAATTACAAGTGCATTTCAATATAAAAGGGGAAAATACTTTGAATTCAAAAATTGTGAAAACAGACACATCACATGTTTCCTTTACCTTTTTACACGAATATTTTGATGATTTTAAACCCAACCAAGTTTTAATTCCTTCCCTTAAAGTTCCTCAAGCAAATTAGGGAAAGATACCCAAGATTCAAACCCCTCATTAATTTGAAGATTTAAACAATTGACTTTTAAGATTACATACATTAATTTACATTTTCCCAATATTAGTCCTTTTATTTAGAGATTGAATATGCCTACGTCTTCCTTGATTTTACCCTTCTAGATGAAGTATAAACACGTCTACAAGATTTGTCTATTACCCAAATACACAACAAATACATTTATCATAGTTCCACTCCTAGAAACTTAAATCCCTTTTTTAATGCACAAGGTCCATCTGTATTTCCTTGGATCCTAAATTTGATGGACTTCACATTTATTCCATCTTCAATATATATATTTATCAAGATTTTTCTATTACCCAAATACACAACAAATACATTTATCATAGTTCCACTCTTGGAAACTTAAACCCCTTTTTTAATGCACAAGGCCCATCTGTATTTTCTTGGATCTTGAATTTGATGGACTTCACATTTATTCCATCTTCAATATATATATATATATATATATCACTGAAAGAAGAGGTCAATAACAAAAACAACAAAGTGGCCACAAGCTCTCTTCCCAACCATATGATTAATAATCAATCCACCCCCAAGCTCAAAGGGGTCACATAGTTTTTCCCAAACATACACACATAACCACAATTCCCATTTATTCTTAGTAATTTCATACCTTATACCATTCATATTTCACCACTATTCACACATTCACAATCACTTATATGTTCACAACTATTTGCAAAACAAGGAAGTTCCAACTCACATAATTCAAACCATCATACAAGTAATTTAAGATAGATTTCCTCAAAGAAGAGTGAACAACACAATAATTCATTTCCTCAACAACATAGACCCAACAAGGAGAGATCTTACCAAACTAAGTGCAAATCCAAATGGGGATAGCCTCTCCTTCTCCAAGCCCTATTCTTCCATTCTCCCTCTCCAATCCTCTCCTCCATCTCCACCAAGAGTGCTTCTTCCCAAATGGGTGATCCCACAGTACTGGTTTACAATTTTTGGCCAAACTAGACATTGAACTTTTTTTTTAACTAAATCTTCACTTTCAAGAACCTATAGCAGCTAAACTATGAGGAATTTGAGGATGATGCAAACTAGTGATTTACAGTGAAATTTTTTATGTAGATTTTGAAATATATTTTTTCAAAAATTTATGAATCAAATTGCACTTCTTTTTCTATCTCCTCTGAAAACTAGTTTTTAACAGTAGACACCATTTTTAAAGAGTGATGTTACTAGCTAATATATAACTTTTTTCTATGAAGGATAAAATTCTAATTTTTTCAAATTTAAATTCATAACTACGATATCTAGTGCATGGAATTGGTTTCATAGCATTTCATTGAATATTTTTTTCTTAATTAAGTTTCAAAGTTAAACCCAGTTACAATTTAGACATGATTTACTGGCTAAAAGCATAACTTTTTTATATGTATTGAAAATTCTTTTTGTTGGATCAAGGATTAATATCTAGTGCACCGATATTTTTCAAAAAAAATAATTCTATTTTTCCACATGTGTGACGAGAGCTTGATTTTTCAAAAAACCTATGTTTAATCAAACTAAAAAAATACATAATAAAACCAAAACATATTAAAATTATATTTGATGGATAGCTCATTCTGAGGACTACCATCATCCAGTTGGGTCTGTGAAGTCTCCTCCATTTCCATTCTCAACCCGAGCTTTGAAAGGAAAAAAATTGTAGAGATTTGGTAGAAGAGGAGGGGAAGATAGAAAAAGGGAGGTTCGTATGGACCCCCCCACCATTCGAGCGAACTCCCCTTGGGGATTCACTAGAAGGGGGGTTCACTCAAAGCCCCCTTCGAGTGAACCCCCCTTTTTTTGAATTTTCCTTTGTGTTCATTTTAGAAAATGTGTCAAACAGTGGGTCCCATCATTAAAGAGGGTTTCACTCGAAGGGGGGTCCATATGAACCCCTTTTTGGGTCCATACAAACACCTTAGTTTGTGCAAACCACTAAAATCCAATTTTTTTTCATGGGAGTGTTTTTGCACTTTTCCTTCCTCAACGAAATTGTTAACCAATTTTGTGGGATCACCCAAATGGAAGAAGAAAAGACATCTAAGCAATAAGGACAAAGCAAGAGGGAAAATACCAAAAGGAGGGAAGCCAAGGAAAATGAGAGAAGCAAAGGCCAAAAATGAAGAAGCCCCTTCTCCTCTCAAAGAGAAAGAATATATAGAAGAGAAAGTGAAACCAACTCCCCATAACTTCCCAACCACCCAACCAACTCAATTTTCGCCACTTTTCCTAAGTGGGGAATTAGAATGGGTTTTAAACTTTATTTAAGTGATTTTATAGAATAAAAGGACCCCTACTCTATAGACGTACCACCTAGGGCACCTTTTAAACAATTAAAACCAGATAAAGATATTATAAAACCTAAAATAAATAACGACATTAAAAGAGGTGACTCAAGGGTCTAATAAGCAACATCTCCCCCATTCACTTGACTCTTAAGGTTGAATACATATCCTTGATAATACTAGAAATTTCCAAGAATGACATAAGCGAAATAGCTATGTGCCACCTTCAATAGTGGCCAATTTTAAATTGTTTACTCAACCAGACGAAGGTGTCATTATTTCTCATAATTAATAGCATATGAAATATAACCTTCTAATGGTAATCAACTAAGGAAATAAATCTAAATAAGTAACATATAATTTAACTCTTCCTACTTGCAGAATTCCTTTTAGAGCCAAGCAATAGTTGATCATGTTATTTAATATCAAAATATTGCCACTTATCAATAATTTGTTTAACCTATAATGAATACTACCATGACTAAATATCGAATATCAATCATTACCTTTATATTCACGTACTCACACTCATAATTTATAAAATCACCTAAATGAAACATCTCAATAGTTGCATACTTATGTAGATAAGGGATAGAACTCATCTAGCTATCACACGAAATCACAGAAACCACTAGTTAGTTAGTTAGCAATAAAAAATATAAGCAACTTGATGTATAGGAATAACAATCTTTATTGCATATCTCCAACATAAAGAATATAAGACATGAACCATCAATGACTAATAAGGCCACACTGAATGGGGTCTTAAAAAATAGTAATAATATATTTACCCCTAAGACAGAGTCGCAAGCTTCCAAAGCAATGATATTTGTGTAGGATACGATAGCAACGTAGGCCTTTTCCACATGCTCTTTAATGTCATTTAATATTTTAAAAAAAAATTGCCACAGTGTTAAATTTGGAGTGGCACCTCACTCACTCAGCTTGCTAGTTGATCCATCCAATAGAACCAAAGCATCATAGCCTTGTGCAACACATTTCAACATTTAACACCAAACCCAACATTTAACACCAACCTAGCAAACTAACAAACAAACACAGTGAAACAAATAAAGTAGTTAAAACCCACAACCTAAACAAAATAATCATGAAAGTGAAGATGTAGCAACCCAACGGCTAGAGTAATATCCTTTAAATAAAACTTGATTCGCTTGTGGATAATGGATTCTAGTTTTGGGCAGGTGCTCTTAGAAAACGTCCATGAAAGCCCATTTTCTAGAGGAAGGTCTACATCTAAAGGCTGCTCATACTCTTCTCCGGCACAAACAAGTGAAACAAACAAAGCGAAAAACAAACAGAGCACATAAACCTTATCCATTGGGACAAATACACAGCTTAGATTTCCCAGGGATGAACCATGTTGTGGGTATTTAATAGGTGAGGAGAATAAGTGAAGTGGGACCATAACAGACATTAGATTGATCACTACTTCTCAATTTTCTTCTCAATTCACTTTTTGGCAGCTCACCACTTAGTTCTAATATCCTTGATGGATTGAAGTCATGCTCATCATCTTTAAGGATTCATTGTTGTTTGACTAGATTGGATTTGAAGACCTACAAGAATTAGTACTCAAAAATAAAATGCATGCATAAACATGAACAAACTCACATAAGACTTGGCATGATGCTTCAATGGTGAAGGGTGAAATCATGGAGCTGTGTCTCACTTTTGGGAAGAAGGAAATTTTGGAGTGGTCGAGATAAATTCACTGGCACGCGCCTTTGAGCACAATAAAGCCTTCAATTGAAGGTACCTTCAAGCAAAGGTATGAAACTAAACACCTTCTCTAGAAGGTAGTTTCCATAAAATAATTTTTTTTGCTGTAAAAAGGCTTTTTTGCATGGTGACCTTCTAGTGAAGGTAGGACCTTCGAGCGAAGGTACCTTTGCTCAAAGGTTCCAAAAATGAAAAACTCCTCATCTACATCAAAATATTCTCAAAAATTACAATCTCAAACACTAGTTGGACTTGTAAGTGAGCTTAACTTGACAAGATACTTTGCAAGATCATAGCCCTCAAAACAAACTTTCCAACAAGTATAATTTTGATATGTTTTCATTTTATCAATGTATTTAATTTTTAGTTTTTATTAAAAATAGGTTTTTCTCTGAACGTCAAGCTCTTCATTTTGTAGAGGTTGAAAAATAGTAAAACATTGTAAAAAAAATAAAAAATCCTTTCCCTCTGCATTGATGTCCTGTTTCACCAAAAAAAATTGGATTTCAACATATTCACAACAAATTATGTTGGACAACACACACGTATGTACAAATTATAGATATGATGACTTCAAAAATTAATTAAAAAAATATGTAACCAAAAATTATGAAAAAATGTATGTTCCCTCTGTATTGATGTTAAGAATCTATATTTCAAAAATTAGAATTTTATCTTTTATAGAAAGAAAGTTATGTTGGATGACACAAATGCTACTTTTTGAAAATGTTGTTTTCTTTTCAAAACTAGTTATTAAAGGAGATGTTAAAAGACTCATGATTTATTTCAAAAAAAATTCAAAAACATATACTTAGAATCTACACAAAAATTGTCACAAATCACTAGTTCACATCATCTGCAAATTCTTAATGGTTTAGTTGCTATAGGTCTTAGACTTGATGAAGATTCAATTAAAAATATTGATGTAAATGTCCATCCTGGGCATAAAGTGAGACACACTATTATTGGATTACCCTGAAATGTTGCAATAATTAAAAAAAATTGCTTTTGACTGCTCTTGAATTGATTTTTAGGATCTTCATTTGCTCAAATAATATTTCTTGGATTCTTCCTGTTTTGAAATAATGAAAATACTATGTATTTATATAAAAATCTTCTAATTTCCTAAAAATTAAATCTTGATGGCCGACAATTAGAATTTGAATTTCAAAAAATAAATTATTGACACCAACCTTTTTGAATTTGGGTCCAACTTAAGAGGTCTAGGGCATAGTGCACTCTAGATCAAATCCCTCCTTTTCCGGGATCCAAATTGTTGGGGGAAAATATTAAATGCATACTTCAGTTTTTCACATTTGATTTTCTAGTAAATGTTAAAATGGGCCATGGAAAGCATAATTTAGGAGATTAGGTGCATAATTAGGTCCAAACACATAAGGGGAGAAAAATCTAGTCTGAAATTATCAAGGGTGACAATTTATGATGCGACATTTAAATTAATAACAATTAAGAAAAAAACCTAGAAAGAGCAAACAATTTAGGTGGGCAATTTACATTTTTTCAACTATTTTCTTGAGATCTCGTTCTCATATTTCATGGAAGTTTTAATTTTTTTGTTGTGAGTTTGTTGGGTGGAATACACCTTCATCACATACATATGTGACAATTTCTATAGCAACATAATATCTAATCCATATAGATCTCATTTATTTCTATTTACTATTTTAAAGCTATATATGTGCATACATACATTCAACCTAAATTTGACAATCAACCCTGCTTGTCAAGCAATTTTTTTTTTACAATTATCCATTCAAAGGTTCCCTTAAAATCCCAAGACATTTTAATACTAGCACTTGCACCTCTAGAAGGTTTAAGAAGTACATGAATAAGAAAGTAAAGGTAAAACTTAAATGTATCTTAACATTATATAATTAGTTAAATATAACAATATAAAAGTATAATATTTTGACTAAAGCATAAATCACCTTTGACAACAATAAACAGAAGATACAATCTTCTATTGCTTCCAAAGATACCACTTTTGTTATGTATAAAACATGTGCTCTCATAAAACAAATATTCACCTAGGGAGAGGGATAAAAAGATGAGTTAAGTTGTTTATAGACAACTTTGACTTCATCAATGTTTCAACTGCTAGATTTTTGAATAGAAGTTTAATTATTTGGTTTCAAATTTTGTTAGGTGTTTGTCAGTTTTCAAGTTTGAAAAACAAATAAAAGGTTCCTTAAAAAAACCATTTGCTGAATATTTTTCTATAAGCAAGATTTAATATATCAAATACTAATCACACTTATTATGGCATCCAAGTTGAAGATCAAGCTTGTTTATGACCAATGTTAATATTGTCAATTTGAATAAATTCCCCATATGGCTGAAGTAGTTTTATCTCATTGAACAAAAATACTAGATGAAATGATATTAAACATAACATTCATGAAGGAAACATAATATACAATATATATTAAACATGACATTCATTGTATCTTATTTTTCTCCATACCTTCAAATATTACCACCTTGGATGTGGTGAATCTCTCCAACAACATACATGCACTAGTTACTATAGACATTTGTGATGGAATTACAACAATTAGAGTTCAGCAATAAATCTGCCAAGCTAGAAATTTCATCAAAATGCAAAAGTTCTAGAAACTGTCATATTTTCATAGGTATTTTACTAGAAGGACATTGATGGATTGATGAATAAACATTAGGAGCCCAATGTATTTATCTAAAAGTTGGATAGTACATCAAGGTTGATGAGAAAACATGACTATGGACAACAATGCATGCATTAATGGGAAAATTTAGAAATCAAATATGAAGATATTAATACATTCAAGTCCATGAATTTTTCCTCAACCGCCTCTTTTGCTCACCATCATGGTTCATATCCATTAAACAATTAGAGATGTGAGATTACTTTTTTGAGGCTTTCACCCTTAAGAGATTAGACGTGAGTGGTTGTGAGTTAGATTTTGTTTCAAAAAGTGACACGAAGATTGCTTTAACTGGCTCATAATGGTAATTTCTATATAAATCAATGTTCACTTTAGAAACCAACTTTTTTAAATATCTTCTACCTCTATTAATAGTGTGAGAAAACTTTCCCAATGACATCAAGACTATTGGACAACGAGCTAAACCTATTTTCAAGCATGAGATGGGTTTGCTAGTGAAATGTGGACTAGCAAGTCCACTTAAAAGAAGGCCTATCGACTAATAATAAATTTATTTATATTTTATGAAATATATATCATCATAATTTTTGTATGACAACTATCCATTCAATGTACCCTTAAAATATTAAGACATTTTAATTTACATAAAATTATATGAAAACCAAATGCATATATCATCATTATCTTATATAAGTTTTGATAATATGTCTAAAATCTCTTTGATGTGATACAATATTTTTAAACATTTGATTATATTTTTTTTTAGAAAGATGTCTACATACAATAACCATACAATCATCAAATTTAAGCTCTCCATATATTGCTCTTCCCTAGCAACATAATACCTAATTCATTTAAATCACACTTATTTTCATTCATACAAATAAGAAAAATAAAGATTTGTTAACAATCTTAACTTCGTCATAAATTATGACCAAAACTATATTAGTACAAATAAAATAAGTCGTAAAAAATTCAGAGCTTATAAAAAATAAACACATCTATAATATGAGTTCCAACTATCTCAACTTAATCCATTGATTTGTATGTTAAAAAATTATTTATTTTAATAGAAAGACAATATAGATTTGAAATCAAATGTCTAACCATTAAATAGTTAAATGAAAATTTATATTTGATTTATCCAAAAATGTTTGAGAATGAGTTCCACTAGAAATAAAGAAAAACTAGCTTCTTGATGATGAGAGCATCCTAATATACATAAGAAGTTCCAAAATAAAAAATCCTAATTAATCCATAAATTTTTTTACATGATTTCAAAATAGAGTGAAATTCCCAAACAAAAAATGCAACTTTAAATAGAATGTTAAAAAAAAAGCCAACCTTAAATTATAAATAAATCGATGATCAAATGCTCTAACATACATTAAAAAAACCTTAAACTCTGATTAATTCATTAAATAAATTACATAAAAATAGTAAATAATTATCATGTTTTCATAACCAAAAATTATATTTTACCTATAAATACAAACTAATATTTAACAATAGGCCCCTCAATAAAGACCAAAGTATTAGTAAGCTTGCTTACATTTCAAGTTCATAATGAATATGATCATTAAAGCAACGTTATTCAGAACAAAACTAAATTAACAATATATTTACAACATTAGAACAATATTCTATTATAAAAACAAGAAAATTTGTAAAGTGGGTGAAGATTAAAGCTCTGCGGAATCACTATCATCTTCCACCACAGTGCTAATGGAAGGAGTTGGATTGCGAACCGAACAATTGGTTCTGATTTCCCCTTTGTTGCCCGTCACTACGCTCAACTGACCCATTTTCGCCATGGCCAAAGCAAATTTTTCAAAGAAGAGATCTTGATCTTGAGCAAAGTCTTTGACAATTTGTTTGGTGTGAGAGTTTGTGTAAAGATCCTGATCAGATGTGAATAGGCCCTCTCGATGCTTCAAGTTCACGTAATATGAGTTGTCAAATACGTTGGGCGAGCGGATATCCAATACAATGGTGTTGGTGACGTTTGTGGTTGGACAAGTGACCTTCAAGTCCTTAGCAAAGCTCTTGGCAAGCGTGTTGTCTTGAGTGGGGTATAACCGTTCCTCAAAAGACATACAGTGCCCTATTCCTATGGTGTGCCCACCTATACTCATCCAACATCAAAAACAAAATCCAATTTATATACAATTTATATGTACAAAATGGAAAGTAATTCAAAACATATGCAAAATAATACGTATTGAATTCAAAGAATATTCTATTTAATAGTTTTTATATCCTAATTAAGTGAGATTTGGTGGGCCCTGTTTCCTACTTCAACCAATCATCACTTCAAAACAATCAATAAAACTTCATCTAAAAATAAATAAATATTATTTAATTATGAACGTCTTAAATAACAAAAAACATGTTGACTATCTAATTATAAAAAATGAGTAAAAGTAGAGAGAACCTGAAAGTGCCACAAGGTCGGTGACATCAAGGCCTTTGGTAGCAAAAGCATTAATGAGGTTTGAGGCACTAAAGGTTGGGCGTGGAATGTTTGCAATTGTGGTCGCTTGAGTGGCAAACTTTAAGCTGTCTCTTCGCCCTAGAGGAACTTTGTATTTTGGCCCTCCAGCCTATTATCAAAAAACAATTATACAATACAAAAGATTAATAATTTTATTCAATATATTATAAATCTTAACACACATTGAAGATATAGTAACTAAATAATAGTTTATTGTTCTTGAATGAAAAATTAGTGAAAAAAATAACTTTGCACTTAAAAACATGAGAATTAATATACCCATTAAATAAAGAATTGGATATTTTCCACCATTGGTAGTTTCTTATTGTGAAGAGTGATCTTCCAATTTCCTTTTTGTTTGTCCCATTTAATGAAAAATTAATGTAGATTGGAATAACATTTTTTTAGCAACTTAAAACAAGAAAGTGCATGATAGACAAGAGCTCTATTTGTAGCTATATATTATTTGATTCTCTCTATTCTCTTATTTTATTGGATGATCTTTCTTTGTTTCTCAAGGATAGCCACATACACCCAATGTAAATTGTTGGCTCATCATAATAAACATGTTAGCTGTTGCATGTTGGCCTACTCCACATGTAAAGAATTAGTGCATTGACCAGGCATATAGGTGTAAGAAGAGATGTTTATTGTGAAAACTATTTAAAATGGAAGAATTTAAACAGAAACAATATGGAATAAATTAAACAAAACCAATATTGTTTTAAGATCAAAACGAACACACAATTACAATAAAAAATAATATTAATCATTAATATAAACTCTAAAAATATTATATATTTTATTAAACAAAACTTACAATTAAAAATATATTTGTACATTTTTCCTCAACAAAAAATAATAATAATAATTAAACATGAAACTAGCTTGTATATGAAATTGGGTAGAGAGAAATACAAATATTTAATAAAAATAATAATTTAAAAATATTTTATATCATAGACCATTAAAAAAAATAGTTTAATTTTTTCCAATAAATTTGACTTATTAAAAAGCCTTTTAAATTCACAAATAAAACAAAAGCTAATTACCTAACAAAGTTGCAACATAAATTAATAACAGATTTTAAAAAAAACCTAGAAAAAGGGAAGGAAATGTCTTTTTATAGCCTATTATTAGACAATCTGTTTTTGGATCTACAAGATGACTTAAATATATGAGACTACCCCTATTCTCAGGAGGCACCTAACTATGCTTCAAATTCAAGGTGTATATACCCTGTTTTTCGCAGGATTTGAACTTGTGACCTCTCTTTCAAGAATATAAGTCCACCACTAAATCAACTCAGAAGAAAGAAACAAATAATTTAGACATAAATAAAAATTGCAACTCTCTTTACAAAATCATTGAAAAGAAACAGAAAATAGTTCAAAATATGATTAAATTATTTAAAAGTTTTCCACCATTAAATCGACTCAGAAGAAGAAAACAAAAACCAGTTTAAACATAAACCGAAATTGCAGCTATCTTTTTACAAAATCGTCAAAAAGACAAGGAAATAGTTGAAAATATGTTTAAATTACTTGAAATAGTAATAGCATATTTACCCCTGAGACGGAGTCGCGAGCTGCAAGAGCAGTGATATCTGCGCAGGATACGACGGTACCGCAGGCCTTGTCCACATGCTCTTTGATGTCGTTTATTATTTCGAAAGCTTTTTGCCGCAGCGTTAAATTTGGAGTGGCATCTTGCTCGCTCGGCCCGCTGGCCGATCCATCCAGCAGAAGCGAAGCGTCACAGCCCTGTGCAATACCTTTCAACATTTAACACCAACCCAACAAACTAACAAACAAACAAAGAGAAACAGATAAAGTAGTTAAAACCCACAACCTGAACAAAACAGTCATGAAAGTGAAGACGTAGCAACCCAGCGGCCAGAGTAATATCCTCCTTTAAATAAAACTTGATTCGTTTGTGGACAATGGATTCCAGTTTGGGGCAGGTGCTCTCATAAAACGTCCATGAAAGCCCATTTTCCAGAGGAAGATCTAACTCGACATCTGAAGGCTGCTCATACTCTGCTCCAGCGCAAGCAAGCGAAACGGTGAAAGCGAAAAACAAACAGAGCACATAAAGCTTCTCCATTGCAAAAATTACAGTGCTTAGATTTCCCAGGGAAGAACAATGCCTTGGGTATTTAACGATTGAGGTGAAGAAGTGAGGTGGGACCATAACAGACATCGGATTGATCACTACTTCATCAAGGAAGAACTCCATTCAAAGCTGTATTCCATCCACACTGGCTTTTTTCTTTCCCGCGTAAACAACCGGCACGTGTCGAACAGGTGACTGTTTATGTGGGGTCCACCATAAGCAAACAGTCAGCAGGCTGCTGTAAAAAAAAAGGAATATTTTGAAATTTTCACCCAAGATTTTGAGAAGTGAAGTTAGGGTGCTCGGATCCTCTCCCCTAATTTAATGATAAAATAAATTTATTTTTATTTTAGAATATTGAGAATGATGATTCATTTAGTTAAAAGTATCAAGTTGATATGTTTAATCTTTTTTAATTAATAGATGCATTTTGATTTAAAGGAATATATTATGGGTTTCAATTTTTTTTTTATATTTATGGAAAAATTGATTGATGTAATGATATGTTTTTTGTGGTTAGAAACAATTAGTTGAAAGTTGAATCTTTCTTATTTTAGATGATATGTAAAAGGTTAGTATGTAAAAGACAATGATTGTTAAAGAAAACGACAAGTTCATTTGTTTGAAAGTAGAAGCGTGTGGGTTTGAACCTTTTGGTTGTTGTTGTAAGATTGTATAAAAATGAATAGTTATAACTGGTGACCTCTATTTTGTCTCTCTTGACTAGATATATATTAACACTCTTTTTATTAATTTATTTTAATTAATTAAAATTAAAATTATTACTATTTTGTTTTTCCTTCTTTTCAATTAAAATTTCTAACCATCTTCAAAATCAATTAACTCACAAAAAATATACTAAAAGAATAAGTCTTACAAAGACACTATAACCTTCTACTAACTACACTGTTCCATCTACGGGCTTGAAAGGACCGTCATTCATGTTTGTGGTTGCAATTGAGTTGAAAACTCAACCCCTATTGAACACATTTAGGGCTCGATAATTAAGTACTCTAATTTTGCGTTTCTCAAAATCCTATGTGGAAAATTTCAAATCACTCCCAATTTTTTACAAACTTACTTGGCAAGTCTCATGCTTATAACTAAGGTTTTAGTGCAACATCCTCAAATATGATGCCACATCATCATGTTTTTTGGCAAGGTGTCCAAAAAAAAAGTGACACTGATAGTTGTGCACTTAATAATGTTTTACATGATTTGTTGTTCTTTAGAATCTAAGGAGTACATTTCATTCAATTATGAGTAGTCATCATCAACACTAACAACTTTAAAGTCACATCTATTGAAACATGATTAGAATCCTCTCCCCTATTCAATTCAAGACCCGTGACAAGATTTTTGATCCCCCACCTAACAACTTTCAACAGTCCAGAAAATTTAGAATTGTTTGGAGTAGCCCAGAAAATTTAGAATTCTAAGTTCCTCACAAGTGAGGCACAACTTTTGAATAAAAAAAAGGTTTTTTTTGAAATTTTAAAAACAAAATCTTATCCACCTACTGTTCAGAAACGGAAAGCAAGCATGGGAATCGTGGACTGACAAATTAAGAGGAAGTCAAAACAGTTTTTTCTTGGGCAAAAATAAGCGAAACGGAAAGAAGGAGAAACAGACACAGCACATTGTTTAATGATAAAATAAATTTATTTATTTCAAAATATTGAGTATTTATTAATTTAGTGTGTGAATGGTAATTTATTTAGTTGAAAGTAGCAAGTTAGCATGTTTATTTATTTTTAAAAATAAATTTATTTATTTTAAAATATTGAGTATTTATTACTTTAGTGTGTGAATGGTAATTTATTTAGTTGAAAGTAGCAAGTTAGCATGTTTATTTATTTTAAAAAAGAAATTTATTTATTTCAAAATATTGAGTATTTATTACTTTAGTGTGTATGTTAATTTATTTAGTTGAAAGTAGCAAGTTAGCATGTTTATTTATTTTCAATTAATAATTAAATAATTATTGTGGGTCCAGATCTATTTTGATCAAAATAAATATATTATTTTGAATTTCAGTCTTTTTTAAAATTATATATTTATAGTTGAAATGTTTTTTGTTGTGTTTGTAGAGAAATTGATCGATTTCATGATTTTTTTTATGGTTAGAAATAGTTATTTGAAAGTTGAATCTTTCTTCTTTTAGATGATATGTAGAAGGTTAGCATGTACAACATGTTAATTGTTAAAAAAATGATTAATGAAATTATAAATTTATTTGTTTGAAAGTAGAAGGGTATGGGTTTAAACCTTCTTCATTTTTGTCATGGTTGTGTACGCCTATAAAAATAAACTATTCAAACCGCTGACTTTTATTTTGTCTATCTACAATATTACTAACTTGACTATATATATGCATGTATACATATACATATACATATATATGCATATGCATAAACATACTAATTAAATTTTTCCTCTCTTAAATCAAAATTTATAACAAACTCAAAAATCAATTCTCACAAAAAAAAACTCAAAAAATAAGTTAGATTACATAGTATAAAGACACTAATATATATATATATATATATATAACAAACTCAAAAATCAATTAACTCGCAAAAGGGCAAGTGCATGAAGTTGGGTACCAATTTTGTGGCCACTTTTCAAAAAAGTTTTAAAAAATGCGCTTGCATTATAACATGAGTGTGTTATAATGCGCTTATGTTATTTCACGTTAAAAAAAGAAAAAAGTGAAATTATTTTCCTTGGGATACCAACCCAAAGGCTTGGAGGGCATTCCCAACAAGGCCAGAGATGTGTTTTTGTAAATTCTACAATTTTTCACATAATCGAGTACGTGCTCACCATCAAGATTGCATCTAGTTCAATATCAACAAAATCAAACACATGGGTAATATTAAGTTCTCTCTTAGCTATCCAATGATGTAATTTTTTTCATTTTTTGACAATGTTAAGCCTTTCATCCATTATTTTTTTTGTTTGTATATCTGTTTTTTGCTAAAAAGTAGTGTTTGCTGTTTTTTTTGTTATAAATTAACCATTCATCAAACTTTCAAATAAATTCCATTTTTACAAACTAGACTCCATTCTACAAATTTTTGAAAAAAAAAGAAAAAAATCAATTATTTTCCAAAATTTGTAGGGGGAGCATGGCCAAAATTCTGCTTTTCAAGAAGTACCCACTTAGAAAAATAGTAAAAAATCAAATATTCATTAAAAAATTATCAAAAAAATGGTGCATCAACTAGATGTTGTTAGCTAACTTCTAACCATAGTGATTTTAAAAATACTACAAAAAAGTTCACCGTGCTCAGGTTGTACAAGAGCTGCTATGTTATGTTTTTTCTGACAAAAACAACACCAATTTTTGTACATCCCTCTTTTGAACCCCTTAATCTCAACCATTTTCAAAATAATTTAGTAGTTTAGAAAGTAGACTCAGAGCTCTTTGATCCTTGTTTTTGTTCCATCTCAAAATTTTGAGTGTAGTTACTATCCTCAATTTCACGTCCAAGGTCAGCATTTCCTAATTTCAGAAAAAAAGTGGCCACTTAAGCCCCCTTTTTGGGAACCATCTTGGTGCACTTACCCAAAAATCTACTCAAAAAATAAGTCTTACAGAGTATAAAGAAACTAATAACCCTTTGCCAATTACAATGTTTTATTCACCAGCTTGAAAGGGCCATCGTTCATGTTGGTGACCACAATTGAGTTGAAAAGTCAACCCCTATTAAACACATTTATTCAAATTGAGACCTATGGCAAGATTATTGTTCACCCACCCAACAACTTCGAGCAATCCAGAAAATTTAGAATTGTAATTTCTTCTCAAGTGTGTCAAATTTCAAAGAAAGTAGTGTGTCTTATCCATCTAATATTAAAAATGAAAGCAAGTAGAGGAATTTTGAAGTGACAGACTATCTTAGTTGAATTTCACATTGAATGTTGCCTTGTCAATGAGGTTCAAGTTTTCCCTTAATCTTCTCACCATTAATGTTGTAATGAATTGGCATTTCTACTCCAATGATGTCTAATCATTTGTATTAAAAAAATTAGCAGTCGTGTCATGTTCTATGTAATATGTCAATAATGGTTATTAAAAAGAAAAAGGTTTGTAGGTTGGGTCTAGTGATAAGCTCAAGACTTTCTCATTATTGGTTGAACTTTGGTTCTTAATAGTAGTCTCACAATTCCAATCAATTATAAAAAATGATTATAAAACAAAGTCTTTATAATAGAATTTGACAAGTAGTTTTTTCCCTTCTAATTATGTACTCAATATAGAATTTAGTTAATAAAGAAAGAAAATAGATCTTCATCACCATAGATAGTAGAAAAATGACTAGTATAGTCTTCAATAGTTATAAATAAGAATAAAAATTCTAAGTACTCTATGGTGTATGTACAATATCTATATATTTTTATTGTGTGATGAGTATATTATTTGGGTATCTTTTTTTTAGCAATAGTTCCAAGAAATCATTCTAAGTACTTTGCATCTATTAAAATCCATGTGACTGTTTTGACCTATGCAATTCAAGAGAACACATTTATTCTTAAAAGTTCATTTATAAAGTTTATTAAAATAAATAAAACAACAAAATGCAAAGTATGTGAAAAACAAGTACAAAGGATTAGGAAAAGGATTTGTGTTCTTATTACAAGTTGCATCACAACAATGTCAATGTAAGAATAACTTTTTCACGATGATCGAATTGAAGACTTACATGTTGAAATATGAGGAAGTGATAAGTGCTTTGTTATAAAAAATAATAAATGAAAAAACTTCAAATCCATCAAGAATGCTTTAGTTGTTCTAGGTATTCCTAAAGAAATACTTTTAAAAAAAGAAAGAAAAGAGAAGATCCATTTTTTATTATCATCCTCATATTTTTTATTACATTTTTTTATCTTTTGAATGAGATGTATAAATAAAACATAGATCTTCTTTGATAAATTGCTTGAAGCTTATTTATAAACTCTACGAAAATGATCATTGAAACTATGAAGGAGGGGATTTGCTACTCCTGTGTCTCTAGGACAAGGAAGAGTCAACAAGGAGAAAATTTCCCTTAGTCATCTCAAGACTAACCGAAAGGAAATAGGCTGAAAAGGAAGGGCAAGCTAAGATTTTCTTTTTTATGTTTTCTGATGGAGGATTTCAAGAAATGTGTGAACAGATCACGAGGGTATCAAGCTGCAAACTGATTGGATCTCCGCCAGAGGACATCAATGTGAGAGATAGACAACAACATGACATGCTGTCATCTCAGTGGCTTGTTGGTGTCTCGTACGAAAAGAGAACAAAGTTCACAAACTGAAACTCATAGGGCGTGTTAACAACTTGAGAGCCTTAATCCAAAAGTTTAGTTTAGTAAATGAAGAAATGTATTTAAAATGAAAGGAACAACAAGAAGAATATTATAACTTGAAAGATAAACTATCTAGTAACTAAATGACAAGTGAGAAAGAAGAGGAAGACCAACTCATAGAAGGTTTATCCTCCCACAAGCTCCTCACAGACATATTGTACCTACACACATAACAACGGAGAAAGGTTGTGGTTGTGTTTTGGATTTTTCCTTAGTCAAACCCTCATTTTGGTGTTTCCACCTCCACGGACAGCTAATAGACCACATTATAGAGAAAATGATAAAGAAATGGAAATAGACACAACTTATAGAATGCAAAGACAGACTAAATACTATTCTATAAACAAGACAATGCAAGTAAACAAATGTGTTACCCTCCTTTCTACATGCTTGGAGAAGTCGAGAGAGGAAGTTAGAGAGTAAGAAAATCACACCAATAGTATGAAGCTTGGAAACCTGCAATAGACATGATGTAGAAGCAACAACAATGGTGTAGAGCATAGAATGGGAAGAACAAGAGTGATGGTTGAGTGAATAGAAGTTATAGATAGTGAATGAATTGAGGGAATGAAGTTTAAAAGTGTTTTTTGGAGGTAAGAGGACGTTTTCGAGCAGTCAAGGTTCGTAGGAGGTGTTCCAATTCACAGGGTGATAAAGAATGTAGCGCCTCCAACATCCATTGACCTAGGAATCTGCTAGGGACATCTATGTGGTGTGCAAACATTTGCATGTCGCGGAAGCATCCTAGCCAAAATTCCCTCCACCAACGAAAAACAACAAAGGCATGTGCAAAAGACAAGGCAAAGGTGGTGGTTTTTTTACATTGTCAGGTTTATAAGGCTAAAGTGAGGTAATATTATAGGAAGTTGTATTAGGTGCAATTTTATGCCATAACATTTTTCTCCCACTTCAACGAGCATATGCCTCTAAGCATGTGCGAGCCAAAGTAGAAAGAGATTGAAGAGAATATATCAAAAACATAGAGGAAGACAGTCCTTCGTAGAGTGAGCTTCACCAGAATGTGAAGAGGACACGAGTCTTTGATCCTATAAATCCTACTACGTTCTCACCAAAATCATGTCAAATACAGACAAACATGTTAGGTGAAAAACCAAAAAGTGTCAGAAACCATAAAAATTTCAAACACAATACTTGACACTCCAATCATAAAATGACACTACTGATAGGTATGGCTAGCTTGGCTAGAGACCATACAACAAGCATGTAGGCCTACAACTGTTGAAAAGTGTGTTACATGACAATAAAAAAAAAGACAAGACAAGTCTAGTCAGGTTTTCCCCAAGCTAGACGACATCAAGGCATCAAGGAATTAGACATCAGATATCAAGGGATCCTTTTGAAAAGAAGGCTTTCATAAAGGGGTTCTTTCATCAGGGATTCTACAACAAGTTTTCATTAAAGGATCCATTTGAAAGAACATGCCTTTTGGAAGCAATTTTTATAAAGGGGTTCTTTCAACAAGGAATCATTTTTGCAAGACATCAAAGGCATTGAGGACTGCTTTTGAAAGAGCCCTCCTTTTGAAAGAACATAATTTTCCACAACTAATTATGTCAGCAAGGCATCCTTTTGAGAGAACTTTCATCAAGGAAGTCTTTTGGAAGGAAAATTTTTAGATTCTTTTGTCAAGGGATCCTTTTTGAAATTTTTTTGTTAAGGAGTCCTTTTTGAAAGAATACACCATTTTGGGAAATGAGTTTTTCAACAAGGGATTCTTTTGTCAAGGAATTCATTGTAAAGAATTCTACACCAAGCAATCCTTTTGAAATAATTGTCCTTGTCGAAAATTAAACAAGTATTGATAGCCCATGCTTAGGATGATGTGTGCTATGTAGAGGAGCACGTGACAACCTAAGGAGAAAAGAAAGACAAGAGTCGTTGTGGCATGAAACACATAGTGAGATGTATTTGCGGATTTTTTTCATAGGAGGGACAACACATAGAAACCACAACATCAAGAAATAGACAAGCAGGGACGAAGAAATCAAGAGACACGGGGATCTGATAATTCAAGGTTAGAGTTGCTCATAGATATAAATAGATTATAAGTATAATATAATATATATTCAAATTGTCATCAATCCCCAAATTTCTCAAAACATGAAGAAGAGCACATGAAGACAAAGTAAAATAAAAATCGCGTCAACATGGAAGAAGGCCTAAATTACCCCAATGCTTTGCATCATCCCCAATATTGAAAAGCAAGATTACAATATACAAAAGAATGATGAAACAAATAGAATAATTTTATGACATAGTTTCTCTCCTATATCCAAGAACCTACAAGGGTAGTGAGGGTCCTCTAAGCGAGAGCAAAAATATTAAAAGACAAGCACTGGGGAACACAAACAAATAAACAAAAAAAATCTACATATGTAGAAGGAGGAACCACCCTAGTCTTCATCGACCAACAAATCATCCTCCCAAGAGTAGTGTTTCCACTCCAAAGAAGGATTCCAATAAGATGAATGAGGGCCCGAAGATAGATGAGTTTTCTTCAAAACCAAAGGCGTATCAACATCTGCCTCAGCTGAGTGACTCTTTCTGCTTGGATCAAGCAAAAGGCATTTTTGTTACCTAAAGGGCCTACTCTATGGTCATTACTGAATCAATAACCATACAACACATAGGCACACTCATTTCAGTTAAGGGGTCCAACAACTTAGGGGTTGAGGGCTCTCTCCCTCTTGTTCTAGCTCAAGCCCTAAAGGATTTAAATATTGGAGATGCAGGTAATGTTCATGGAAAAAAATTTTGAAAAAGAAAAGGAACACATGTAAAAGTATGGAAGTAAGGAACAAAATGTAGCTTTTGTCTTACACAAAATCTAGAGCTTAAATCAAATAGTTAGTGGTTTGGTGGGGGATTTTCTCCAACGGTATGTTGGTCCGTAGATTGTCTGTTGGCAATATTTTTGTTTTTGTTATGGTTGTTGCCCTTTGTGTAGCCATTTTTTTTAAGTCCTTGTTTCAGATCTATGGGGATGAGGTCCCCCTTTGTGATCTCTTATCTGGGTATCTTTTTTTTAGCAATAGTTCCAAGAAATCATTCTAAGTACTTTGCATCTATTAAAATCCATGTGACTATTTTGACCTATGCAATTCAAGAGAACACATTTATTCTTAAAAGTTCATTTATAAAGTTTATTAAAATAAATAAAACAACAAAATGCAAAGTATGTGAAAAACAAGTACAAAGCATTAGGAAAAGGATTTGTGTTCTTATTACAAGTTGCATCACAACAATGTCAATGTAAGAATAACTTTTTCACGATGATCGAATTGAAGACTTACGTGTTGAAATATGAGGAAGTGATAAGTGCTTTGTTATAAAAAATAATAAATGAAAAAACTTCAAATCCATCAAGAATGCTTTAGTTGTTCTAGGTATTCCTAAAGAAATAATTTAAAAAAAAGAAAGAAAAGAGAAGATCCATTTTTTTATTATCATCCTCATATTTTTTATTACATTTTTTTTATCTTTTGAATGAGATTTATAAATAAAACATAGATCTTCTTTGATAAATTGCTTGAAGCTTATTTATAAACTCTATGAAAATGATAATTGAAACTATGAAGGAGGGGATTCGCTACTCCTGTGTCTCTAAGACAAGGAAGAGTCAGCAAGGAGAAAATTTCCCTGAGTCATCTCAAGACTAACCAAAAGGAAATAGGCTAAAAAGGAAGGGCAAGCTAAGATTTGCTTTTTTATGTTTTCTGATGGAGGAATTCAAGAAACGGGTGAACAGGCCATGAGGCTATCAAGCTGCAAACTGACTGGATCTCCACTTGAGGACATCAATGTGAGAGATAGACAACAAAATGACGCGTTGTCATCTCAGTGGCGTGTTGGTGTCTCGTACGGAAAGAGAACAAAGTTCACAAACTGAAACTCATAGGGTGTGTTAACAACCTGAGATCCTTAATCCAAAAGTTTAGTTGAATAAATGAAGAAATGTATTTAAAACGAAAGGAGCAACAAGAATAATGTTATAACTTGAAACATAAACTATCTAGTAATGAAATGACATGTGAGAAAGAAGAGGAAGACCAACTCATAGAAGGTTTAGCCTCCCACAAGCTCCTCACAGACATATTGTACCTACACACATAACAACGGAGAAAGGTTGTGGTTTTGTTTTAGATTTTTCCTTAGTCAAGCCCTCATTTTGGTGTTTCCACCTCCACTGACATTTGATAGACCACATTATAGAGAAAATGATAAAGAAATGGAAATAGACAAAACTTATAGAATGCAAAGACAGTCTAAATACTATTCTATAAACAAGACAATGCAAGTAAAAAAATGTGTTACCCTCCTTTCTACATGCTTGGAGAAGTTGAGAGAGGAAGTTATAGAGCAAGACAATCATGCCAATAGTATGAAGCTTGGAAACCTGCAATAGACATGATGTAGAAGCAACAAAAATGGTGTAGAGCATAGAATGGGAAGAACATGAGTGATGGTTGAGTGAATAGAAGTTATAGATAGTGAATGAATTGAGAGAATGAAGTTTAAAAGTGTTTTTTGGAGGTAAGAGGACATTTTCGAGTAGTCAAGGTTCATAGGAGGTGTTCCAATTCACAGGGTGATAAAGAATGTAGCGCCTCCAACATCCATTGACCTAGGAATCTGTTAGGGATGTCTATGTGGTGTGCAAATATTTTCATGTCGCAGAAGCATCCTAGCCAAAATTCCCTCCACCGATGAAAAACAATAAAGGCATGTGCACAAGACAAGGCAAAGGTGGTGGTTTTTTACATTGTCAGGTTTATAAGGCTAAAGTGAGGTAATATTATAGGAAGTTGTATTAGGTGCAATTTTATGCCATAACATTTTTCTTCCACTTCAGCGAGCATATGCCTCTAAGCATGTGCGAGCCAAAGTAGAAAGAGATTGAAGAGAATATATCGAAAACATAGAGGAAACCAGTCCTTCGTAGAGTGAGCTTCACCAGAATGTGAAGAGGACACGAGTCTTTGATCCTATAAATCCTACTACGTTCTCACCAAAATCATGTCAACTATAGACAAACATGTTAGGTGAAAAACCAAAAAGTGTCAGAAACCATAAAAATTTCAAACACAATACTTGACACTCCAATCAGAAAATGACACTACTGATAGGTATGGCTAGCTTGGCTGGAGACTATACAACAAGCATGTAGGCTTGCAACTGTTGAAAAGTGTGTTACATGACAATAAAAAAAAGACAAGTCTAGTAAGGTTTTCCCCAAGCTAGACGACATCAAGGCATCAAGGCATCAGACATCAGACATCAAGGGATCCTTTTGAAAAGAAGGCTTTCATAAAGGGGTTCTTTCATCAAGGATTCTATAAGAAGTTTTCATTAAAAGATCCATTTGAAAGAACACGCCTTTGGAAGCAATTTTTATAAAGGGGTTCTTTCAACAAGGAATCATTTTTGCAAGACATCAAAGGCATCGAGGACTCCTTTTGAAAGAATGCTCCTTTTGAAAGACATATAATTTTCCAAAACTAATTATGTCATCAAGGCATCCTTTTGAAAGAACTTTCATCAAGGAAGTCTTTTGGAAGGAAAATTTTTATATTCTTTTGTCAAGGGATCCTTTTTGATTTTTTTTTTGTTAAGGAGTCCTTTTTGAAAGAATACACCGTTTTGGGAAATGAGTTTTTCAACAAGGGATTCTTTTGTCAAGGAATTCATTGTAAAGAATTCTGCACCAAGCAATCCTTTTGAAATAATTGTCCTTGTCAAAAATTAAACAAGTATTGCTAGCCCATGCTTAGGATGATGTGTGCCATGTAGAGGAGCACGTGACAACCTAAGGAGAAAAGAAAGACAAGAGTCATTGTGGCATGAAACACATAGTGAGATGTATTTGCGGATTTTTTTCATAGGAGGGACAACACATAGAAACCACAACATCAAGAAATAGACAAGCAGGGACGAAGAAATCAAGAGACACGGGGATCTGATAATTCAAGGTTAGAGTTGCTCATAAATATAAATAGATTATAAGTATAATATAATATATATTCAAATTTTCATCAATCCCCAAATTGCTCAAAACATGAAGAAGAGCACATGAAGACAAAGTAAAATAAAAATCGCGTCAACATGGAAGAAGGCCTAAATTACCCCAATGCTTTGCATCATCCCCAATATTGAAAAGCAAGATTACGACATACAAAAGAATGATGAAACAAATAGAATAATTTTACGGCATAGTTTCTCTCCTATATCCAAGCACCTACAAGTGTAGTGAGGGTCCTCCAGGTGAGAGAAAAAATATTAAAAGACAAGCACTAGGGAACACAAACAAATAAACAAAAATAATCTACATATGTAGAAGGAGGAACCACCCTAGTCTTCATCGACCAACAAATCATCCTCCCAAGAGTAGTGTTTCCACTCCAAAGAAGGATTCCAATAAGATGAATGAGGGCCCGAAGATAGATGAGTTTTCTTCAAAACCAAAGGCAGATCAACATCTGCCTCAGTTGAGTGACTCTTTTTGCTTGGATCAAGCAAAAGGCATTGTTGTTACCTAAAGGGCCTCCTCTATGGTCATTACTGAATCAATAACCATACAACACATAGGCACACTCATTTTAGTTAAGGGGTCCAACACCTTAGGGGTTGAGGGCTCTCTCCCTCTTGTTCCAGCTCAAGCCCTAAAGTATTTAAATATTGGAGATGCAGGTAATGTTCATGGAAAAAAGTTTTGAAAAAGAAAAGGAACACATGTAAAAGTATGGAAGTAAGGAACAAAATGTAGCTTTGGTCTTACACAAAATCTAGATCTTAAATCAAATAGTTAGTGGTTTGGTGGGGGATTTTCTCCAATGGTATGTTGGTCAGTAGATTGTCTGTTGGCAAGATTTTTGTTTGTGTTATGGTTGTTGCCCTTTGTGTAGCCATTTTTTGTGAGTCCTTGTTTTAGTTCTATGGGGATGAGGTCCCCCTTTGTGATCTCACATGGAGTGGGCCAAGTTAAATTTTTTGCAACATCAACACAAATAATATCTCTTACGAATGAAAAAAAACATATATAAAAGCTATAATTATATTGTATATATATAAAATATACATTAAATAAAGGGACATGAATGAAAGAAAGAAAACCTAATTTTAAAGAAAAAATTATAACCCTGTTAGATAAATAAATGTGGTTGAAGAATAAAATAGAAATAATTAATAGACTTATTTATGAACTAATAAATAAAACTATATATATGACATTATAATATAGTAAATTTAATTAAATATGCATTAAATAAAGGGACAAGAATGAAAGAAGAAGTCTAATTTAAAAAACATATATGTCCTTATTTAAAAAATTAATAGAAGAAAAATCCCAAAAAGAAATCTAAAATATTAAAAATACTTAAGTAAATAATTCTGATAAAAACAAGAATAAATACAAAAGGGAATAGTATAAAGGAAGAGAAGAAAGAATAAAATTGAATACTAGGGAATAGTATCCTATATGAATAACACAAATATAATATCCTATAAGAAATGAATGGGATATAAATATATTTAGATTCCTGTACTTTTGATTTCTAGCATTAGTTCATAATTCAACTAGACTAGATTATATTCGACATTCGTTAGAAAACAAAACCAAAAACACCTACAAACCGATGAACCACTTTGAGAAAGCATTCTTATTTGAGTATGTTAAATCTCTTTTTCTAAGATAATCTAACCCTCAAGCCTTTTAATAGCGATGAATTTGACATGTTAGATGAAGCCCCTGAGGAGTTCATCTCACAAGGTTCATCCACTAAGGCTTGTTATGATAAACTGAAAACAAAAGAAGTTAACGTGATTCAACCTCAACTCATCCTTTACCCACCTTCACACAAACCTCAAACTCAAAACAAACCTATTTTCACCCTTGAACCACCTAAGAACAATGTTTTGTAGCAATCAAGTTATAATACCATTGCTCATACATATAACACTCGAAACAATCTGCAACCAAAACAGTCAACCCCAACAACCTTAACTTTACCTAATCCCATCTTTCCTAGTACTCCTCATTTTCCTTTGCATAGCGGGAAGGAGTATGATCTTGTTGAACAACTTAAGAATACTCCTGCGAAGATATCCCTATTAGGACCTAATTCAGAATTCACCTAATTGTCACACTATGCTTCAAAAAGTCTTGCAACAAGTAGTGGTTCCTTTTGATACAAATACAAATGATGTGGCAACTCTAATACAAGGAATGAATACAATTAATGTAGAAATTACCTTTCACCAACATGAGCTACCTCCTTTGGAAATGAGAAAGAAAAATGATGCCTTCATGATAATATCCATCTATAATAGGTTAGGCATAAAAATAACCCTTGTTGATAATGGTTCCGCCCTTAACGTGTGTAGTGTGACCCTCTTGGATAGAGTTGGCATGGAAAAATTGAGAATTCAACCTAATTCCTTATCGATTCATGGATTTGATAATGTAGGAAAGCAACCACTTGGTGTGATTACTTTACCTATTACAGTTGGAAAGGCTACCTTAAAAACTCCTATTCACATCATGCCTCATGACCTTTCATATAATCTTATTTTAGGAAGACCTTGGATTCATGAGATGCATGTGGTGCCTTCAACTCTTCATCATATAATGAAGTATATATATAACGATAAGGTATACCAAATTGAAATAGACCCTGAGCCTGGAAGTTTCTTACAAGTTGAAAAATGAACGGCAAGTCTTATAAACACATTGATTCCAACATTGAACATAGAACCTATAAAAGAAGAAGAACAAGAGATAGAAATAGTGTCAAAATTATTAGAAGATGATTAGGGTTATGTAGAATTCACACCTTCATTTATGGGAGAATACATAATCACAAGAAAAGAAGATGAGAAAGAAAAGCAACCAACGGTTGTGTCAACATAGAACTCAGAAGAAAATTCACAAGCATCTACCTCATCTACCCTTGAAGAAGATACAAGCTACACAACAAACTTCTATGAGATAGATTATCAACAACCACCAAATTCGAAAGAAATGGAGAAACTTTATGGAAGAGGTTATGAGCTTATGAAACAACTGGGTTATAGTGGAAAAGATGTGGAAAGAAAGAACAAGGCATCTATGTTCCTATAGAACCTAACACGCAAGAAACAAAAAGTTGTTTAGGATATTTTCCCTTCTAAGATCACACAAGCAATGAAAAGACCATAGTTAAACATCAACACCATCATGTGTAAACCAAAAATCAACCTCACCTTGAAGCATCCTGAATTGCTTGATATGACTTGTGAACCATCATGGGAACACTACAAAGATGATGAAGCCTTGAAATAAATGCTAGGAGTTTATGACAAACCATCTACTCCTCCTCAAAAGAAACAACTTACATGTGCTATGATTAGTACCAAGCAAAAAGATGGAGAAAAGGAAAACATAATGAGATTGGCATTAAAAAACAAGAATACAACCCTGAATTTCCAAAAAAAAGTGCACTTCCTATAGGAGATACAATTGACGTACCAATGGAAATTAATGATAAAGAGAAAGTGATTAAGATAGGGAAGTATCTTGATGACTATGAACAAGAAGACCATGCAACTTTGCTTCATAACTTTCCTGAACTTTTTGATTGGAATTATTGATATGTTGGGAATTGATGCTAAGATTGTAACACACAACATAGTCCTTCTTGAAAATGCTAAACGGGTTAGACAAAATATATGAAAGATGAATCCTAAGATAGCCTTGCTAGTTAAGGGTGAGATTGAAAAACTCCTCAAAGTTGGTTTCATAAGACCTACAGATTATTCTCCTTAGATCTCAAACATTGTCATAGTTGCAAAACTAGATAGTTGTATTAGGATGTGTACGAAATTTCATGATTTGAATAAAGAATCTTCAAAAGATGACTTTCCCCTTCCTAATATTGACATGATAGTGGACTTGATTGTGGTACATGCTTTGATTTCATTCATGGATGGATTTTTTTGGATATAATCAATCTTTATCAACCCTCAAGATCAATACAAAACAACATTTACAACTATCTGGGGAACAATTTTTTGGGCAATGATTCCCTTTGGATTAAAGAATGTGAGAGCAACATATCAACAAGCTATGACATTAATATTTCATGATTTCCTACATAAGATTTTAGAAGACTATGTTGATGATATTTTAGGCAATTCTTTAACTAGACAAGACAATGTAAATGTCCTTTGGAAAATCTTTGAGCGAATGTGAAAATACAACTTGAGATTAAATCCAAAAAAGTGAGTCTTTGGTGTATCTATAGTGGAAATTTTTTAGGTTTTATTGTATCTCATAGAGGCATTGAGGCAGACATGAAAAAATTGATGCTATAGTTAACATGCCACCTCCTAGAAAGATCTCTCAATTGTGTATCTTACAAGGAAGAATTCAGGCTATAAGTCATTTTGTAGCATCCCTAGTAGACTGAACATTACCATTTACACATCTCCTCAAGAAAGAAGTGCACTTTAATTGGAATGAGGATTGTAAATAGGCTTTTGAGAGTCTGAAATATTATCTTGCCACTCCACCTATTTTACAAGGTCTGCTATACAAAAAAAACCATTCATCCTTTATACCACAACATCATCCCATGCTCTTGCAACATTGTTGGCTCAACAATACGAAAACGATAAGGAACATCCTATCTATTACATCAGCCGAACTTTGATTGATTATGAGAAACGATACACAGTGATAGAGAAATAATGTTTGGCTCTTGTAAATTCGCTACTAGTAAGTTGAGACATTACTTACTGAATGCTGAAATACATGTGATGATGAAATTTGATCCTTTAAAACATCTCTTCACTAATTTTTTTTTATCAGGATGCTTAGCTAAATGGGTTATGTTGTTAACATAGTTTGACCTTAAGTTTGTTTCACAAGAAGCAATTAAAGGACAAGCCTTAATCGACCACCTAGCGGATGCTTCCTCACCCTTGACATTATGTAATATAGAAGCATTCCCTGATGAGAATGTGTTGACTATTCAGAAAGATGAAGAAACATGGGAGTTATACTTTGACGATTCCAAGTGTAGAATAGGCTTCGACATCAGGATTATCATAGTCCCGCACGCAGGAAAGCCTATTCCCTTATCCTATCACTTAAACTTCCTATGCACCAACAACACAGTGGAATATGAAGCATTAATTATTGTCTTACGTGTTGTTATAACTTTGGGAGTTCGAGATATTAAGATATTCGATGATTCACAATTAGTCATTAAGCAAATAAATGAGACATATCAAGCAAAGCATGACAAATTATCAACATACAAGGATCTCATAATGGCTTTGTTAGAGAAGTTTGAGTCATTTACCATTGATAGCATCCCATGAAATGATAATCGGCATGCAAATGCAATGGCAAGTGCAACTTCTCTTATATCCCCTCAAGATCCTTCAAAGGATTTCACATTTATTGTCCATACCATTATGAACCCATCAATAGAATCCAAAGCCGAAGAAGTATTATCAACAAATATGGAAAGCTCTAGTGAATGGTACGCACTAATATTTAATTATTTAAAAGAGGGTACCTTTCCTGAGCCAACAACCAAGAATACTCCAGATCGTCTTTGCAAACTCGCATCTAAGTATATAATTCTAGCCGATGTGTTATACCAAAGATCCTTTACTGGTCTTTTAGTTAGATGCCTTAAAGAATCTGAAATCCCCATAGCACTTGAAGAAGCTCATGTAGGTGCTTGTGGAGGTCATTTTGGAGGAAGATCATTAGTTCCAAAACTTGTCCACATAGGATACTATTGGAATGTATATGAAAAAAGATTGCTTCAAATATGTTAAGAAATGTCACAAATCTCAAGAACATAGCAATTTGATTCACGCTCCCATTTCTGAGCTTCAGGCCCAAATTCCTATTTGGTCATTCTCAGTATGGGGACTAGACCTAATTGGAAAAATCTCACCTCCTTCTTCCACTGGACACACCTTTATAATAACCGCAATAGATTATTTCACAAAATGGGTAGAAGCCATTCCCCTCCATTCCACGCCTACCAATGTAATATGTCGTTTCATATTGGAACACATTATTTCCTGCTTTGGAATTCCTTCCGCATTGGATTCAGAGAATGGGACACCATTTCAAAATAATGACGTGAAGAAGTTCTTAGAAATGTTTAACATACAACATTGTTTCTCATCACCTTACTACCCACAATCTAATGGTCAAGCCGAATCAACTAATGGAACCCTTGAATAAATATTAAGGAAAATAGTAAACAAACACAATAAATACTAGCACACACAGTTGACATACACATTATGGTCTTACTGTACTAGTATAAGAAAATCCATTAGAACTACTCCTTATAACCTTTTCTATGGTACCGAGGCAATAATGCCCTTGGAGTTAGAGATTCCTTCATTAAGAATCACTCTACAAAGACTTAGTGATGACAATACTTATAAGGAACAACAATTGCATTAGTTTGAAATGCTTGATGAGCATCGCATTAACGCTCTTGAGCATCTTCAAGCTTATTCTAGAAAATTGTAGCGTAGTTACAACGACCATGTCATCCCTTGTGTATTCAATAAAGGTGATTTGGTGTTAAATTTGAAAATCAACGTAATGTCAACGCCGAACTGATTGAAAAAGGAAAATTCGGCCCTAATTGGTTAGGACCTTATATAATTAATCAAAGTTATGGGTCTAGAGCATACATGCTAACAGAAATGGATGGTACACATCTCAAGGAACCTATAAATGCCACACATTTTTTCTGGTACAACATGTCTAATCTTCTTGAATAGTATGAATGATAAAGTAGTGGCATTAGAGTTAGTAGATGACTATCTATGTGCTCTCACATTGCTTCATTCTTGAAAAACAATTATTTGTGTGTCTTGAATACTAAAGTAATTATTTAAATTAATTTTGGATAGTTACTTTAGGTTGCATGCTATTCAAAAACTCATCTTGTGTGTTATGTTCGATTAGATCATTAGATGCATTTAATGTGAACTACACTTAGATCATAGGTGCATTTAATTTAGCATAACATACCCAATCACAATGTCACATCTAAGAGAAACTAGAATAGTTTTAATTAGATCACATGAAGCATGTTAAATCATGGAGACATTTATTAAATAGTCTTACAAAGATTATTTGATAAATCACATTTCCATTTAACATTGAACACATAAACATAAACATCAAATGATCATATATATATCAAAGTTTTAAGTACATGCCATCAATATATACAATGAGCTACTATGTTTTGTGACTGTTGGATCCCTTAGGATCTGGTGATCACATCTTTCTAGAGATAGTTCATCAAGAGATGGTGGTATGCAACCATGATTGCGAACTGATAAGAGCATTCAATGCATACTATAGACCATTTGCTTGTCCAATGGCCTCTCGGTGCTCCTTCACTAGGTGATCTCTCTCTGCCTATAGCCTAGCTACCTCTACATGGAGTCTCTCGACCTCTGTTGAACCTTGAGGTGACCAAATCTCCTCATAGGTAGCCTTGGCTCGGTCTGTGCACCTTGTAGCACCCTCATATGTTTCCCTCAGTTTGACATAAGGATCAAACAACTCTCAGTCCTGCTCCACGGTGGGTGGGGGAATGTAGTTTGTAGCCTCATCTCTAAGAATGGGGGCACTATCTCTGTAGTGACCTATCAGTAGAGGTCATGTAAATCTCTCACAACACCTGCAAGATAGAAATTATAAAACTAATCAGTACACATGTATCATGATATATATATGTATATGGAAATTAAAAGCATAAGCATAATCATAAATAAAATGTCATCACCTACGTCTCTAGTCGATTGTGTAAAGATAGCCTCATCCTATGTAGGAGGCATTGAAGATGTGCTAGCCTCTCCACGCTCATGGGTGTTGCCATGTTCTACGACTACCAATTGTGATCTGGTAACACAAATGGGGGATGGATCTCCCCACTCATGGGAAACTAGACCCTCGCCTGCCATGTCACTTCCCTCACTCATTGGCTCCTCCTCCTCAACCTCCTCCTCTCCATCATAATCAGGGTATACCTCCTCGTCGTAGTCCTCATCAATATCATCTATGAATAGTTCAGAAGCCTTGAGTCTTATATCCTTAGCTATATCCTCCTCCTCCTCCCTCTAATATGGGAGTGGTCCTTCATAGCCCATTGACTAATCCATGGTGAACATTGGAGTAGGTCATGCTACTGTCCACCACTCCTCATATGTGTCTGTAGTATTAGCGTCATCAGTGTCACAGACTGGGGGCATGTTATGGTCACTATCATCTAAGTCACTAGTGATGACATCATCAAAGGTGAATTGTCCAGTGTCTCCTGGCCTCCAGGCACTCCACATTGATCGCCTGTAGAAGGGTCGTGTTACTGGCGCTACCTAAATCTGACCAAACTATTGCATGACACGATCATAGTAGAATGGTTGTACTACGTAATCATATCTATCTAGAAGAAATCTATCTCTCTGCATCCTCCTCAACTATCAAGTCTCATTCGACCACTGTAGTATCAGCTGGTAAGGTCTCCACATGATCTCCTCCTGATCAAGGTAGTCAAATCTAACTCTCCAATATAGAAGATCTCTAGATTTCCATGCCTGTCTCAGTGGATAACTAAAGGCATTAGGGTTCCCAATGGCAGATACCGAAGGGAATCCCGTCAGTCTAGTGCATGTGATATGCTTTAGACACCATACCTGTAGAAGTGTACAATGCACCATACTGCCCACCTCACGATATGCAAACCCGTTGAGATCATAATATAAATGTGCTAAGATGCTCCAGCCCCAGGTGTATACTATCATGTGGTGCTCCATCTGTCTGATCATGTGGACTAGGCCTTTGTCTATGTGTGCTCCCAGATAATTAGGGGTGAGTACTAGTGCTACTATAAAAATCATAATCTGCCTCAAGAGTGAAGATCACACACACAGTAGTCATGATAGCTCAATGTGTGGCTCCATAATCTCCTCTCAAATCGGTCCATTCAAGCAATACTCCATATCAACTCGCATCTATAAATATGACCGCTCCCTTACAAAGCATATGATCTCGCCACAAATAGGAACCTGAAGGATGCGATGAATGTCCTCCAGGGTGATGGTCATCTCACTCGTAGGTAGGTGAAATGTATAGGTGTCATCATTCCATCTCTCAGCTAATACCATCAGCATGGCGTCATGGTACCTCATGGGAGGCATGAGGTACGCCCAATAGATACCAGTAGCCTACAATGTTTGAAAATTTGACTTTGATAATGTTGAGACCAAGTCTCGCATGCGACAGAACTTCCTATCGCTGAGATGTTGTCGTGACCGGGAGGGTGTCTAACAAAAAAGAGCAAAAATATGTCCTATAAGAATTTTAAAATCTAAAATCTTCACATCAATAATCAAAAAGTGTGATAAAGTTGTTATAGTGTACTTTCCTAAAGCTCCTAGACACTTTATTTAGCTTTTGGGACACTTCGTGAAGAAACGAGACACTTCGCGACAAAAGGGGACACTTTGCAAAAAAAAGGGACACCTCACGAAAAAAGGGGACACTTTGCAAAAAAAGGGACACTTTGAGTACTTTCTTCCAGGGTCTTCGATCAACCTAGAAATGCGTAAAATATAAATTAAATGCATAAAAAAACAAAGCTAAGGTACAAAAAATCAACTCACTTGGTGCTGAAGGTCACCTCGCGCTACCTCTTCTCACAGCGTATTGAGTCTCGGGGGCCTGTACTCTCATTGACTCAACATTTTCATCTACTCTTCCATAAAATCAAATTGTGAGAAGGTAAAAGACAAAATAATTAGAAATTACCTCACTTTTTACTCTTATATATGTTAAAATTAGGGTTTTTACTATATTAGGGTTGAGAGTTCCTTTCATTCAAACTAGCATATCGGAGGCTAGTGAACTCTTTTTTGATGTCGTTGGTTGCGTTGGAATCGTGATTCTGCTCTGACTCTCATCAAATGTCTATCATTATGTGGTATATGGTACTTGGAAATACCCTATGATCGTACGACTTATCTAACTCGATGCGGTTAGACTACTACCTTGATTCCACCTTCATAAAGCAAGATGAATCAAGGGGGGGCATACATCTACCCTCAAATTCGATGTCTAGAAGGAGTTAGATAAGAGGATTTTGGGATGACTAACGAATTTGCATTGCAGGATGCGGTTCCTAACATTGTGGTTTTGCAGATAGCTACAGTGGGGGCTTCATTCTCCTGCATTATGATTATCCTTTTTTGTAACGAAATTCATTGCTTAGATTCCTTTAGATTACATACGAATGAAGAATCATATGGGTGCTAAAGTGGGGGCTAAATGTAGTGTAGAAAATTATACGCTCTTGGAAATAGTATAATTTCACACTTAATTTGGACCTATTTTAGAACCATTGCATTAAATACCCCTTTAAATCATCATTAATAGGCCCCTAAGACCCTTTATTTCGGATCTTGAGGCTTATTTCAACTAAAAACTTGACAAAATCCACAAAAGCATTGAAAATTCTAACAACCCACCCCAAAAATCTAGGGTGGGACTCATACGCCACTTCTGGCATATGAGTCCTCCTAGGTGGGACCCATACGCAGGAGTGGCATATGAGTCCTGAATTTGGGCCCTTTTTAGGGTTTGAGAGGAAAATTCAAGTTTTTAATTCAAATTTTTGGTTGATTTTAGCCTTTGAGATATAAATAATGGTAAATTAGGAGTATTGCCTATATAAACAAGCTTCTAAGTCATTATTTCATCTAAGAAACAATTTAGAAGAGCAATTTCAAGATCCAAGCATTCAAGCATTCTTCACAAGAGCATTCAAGAATAAGTAATCAACAAAGTTGAAGCCTTGGAGCAACATTATTGTGTTTTTTCAAGTCTTCAAGCTCACTTTCATTCAAGATCTAGCATTTTCAATAGTTGATTATGGTTTCCTATGGTGAATCATGATGGATTCTAGGTCGGGGAGTTGCAACTAGCCATCAAGCCAAGCCTAATGACTTGTTTCCTAAGTGATTCCATCCTCCATTATCATTCTACATTCAACCTAAGGAAGGTACATGCATTATTAGGGCTCATTTGGATGATTAGAGATCTCTCAAAGTGATTCATTCATGTCCATGTTTCATTCTTGCATCTCATTCTAGCACAATAGAATAGAGTTTCATTGCATTTCATATTTCCTAATCTTAGAAACACTTAAGATTAGGGTTTACATTCCTATTTACATGTTCATGTTTCATTATTTCTATCAAGGTTTAATTACCAAACTAGGGGTTTGATCGAGGAAAACCCCCCATAAGCAAATCAACAATATATTCTATTTTGCAAGTCTTTTTGCAAGTTCAAATCTGGAAATCAATTTGGAAGGGAAGAGCAGATATTGGGGCACATATCTAAAATTTGAATTCTCGAAAAAGCAGAACGATATTGATATACTAGAAGTGGCGTATGAGTCCCACAATCGGAAAATTTCCAATTTTTCGCAGATCCTAAATCTACACTACCAGAAACTTGTTCTAGACTAGAAACCCTAATCTGGGACTGATATGACAAAAGTGACGTATGAGTCCTATTTTTCCTTAATTTTAGTATTTTCAGTGTTTCAGAGCTCATTCTAGTCCACTTCCGATTTCTAGGTGCACACCTTTCATCTCTCAACTTTTTATTTTGATTTACATGCATTTCTATGCCATTTAATTAAGTCTTGCATAACATTAAGATTCATAATTAGGTCTTGCATTTCATTCTAAGTCTTTCCAAGCCCTAGCTTGGAGGTGAACCCCTCTTTAGTTTACAATCAGACCCTAGGACAACCCTATTGCAAGATCTCTTTCTCCTTTACATAGTTTAGATTGAGATCTCTAGGGTTTTCCTTGAATGAGAGTAAGGAAGATTGTTATTCTATCTCCCAAGCATAGAACCAAACAATTTTCAACCTTTCACTAGTAATTTTATCAAAATGCAAAAGTTCTAGAAACTATCATAATTTCATAGGTATTTTACCCGAAGGACATTGATGGATTGATGAATACATGTTAAGAGCTAGATGTATTTATCTACAAGTTGGATAGAACATCAAGGTTGACGAGAAATCATGACTATGGAATACAATGCATGCATTAATGGGAAAATTTGGAAATCAAATATGAATCTATATTAATGCATTCAAATCCATAATATTTTTCCTTTCGCCTCTTTTGCTTGCCACCATGGTTCATATCCATTAAACAATTAGAGATGTGAGACAAGTTTTTTTATAGGCTTTTGCCCTTAAGAGATTAGATGTGAGTGGTTGTGAGTTAGACTTTGTTTCAAAGAGTGACATGAAGATTGTTTCAATTGCATGATATTGGTAATTTCTATATAAATCAATGTTCACTTTAGAAACCAACTTTTTTAAATATCTTCTACCTCTATTAATAGTGTGACAACTTTCCCAATGACATCAAGACTATTGGACAATGAGCTAAACCTATTTTAAAGGATGAGACAGGTTTGCCAATGAAATGTAGACTAGCAAGTCCACTTAAAAGAAAGTCTATCAAATAATAATAAATTTATATATATTATATCAAATATATATCATCATAATTTTTGTATGACAACTATCCATTCAAAAGTTCCATTAAAATAAATTAGGACATTTTAATAAACATAAAATTATATAAAAACCAAATGCATATATCATCATTATATTATATAAGTTTTGATAATATGTCAAAAATCTCTTTCATGTAATACAATATTTTTGAACATTTGATTATATTTTTTTGAGAAAGATTTCTACATACAACAACCATACAATCATCAAATTTAAGCCCTCCATACATTGCACTTCCCTAGCAACATAATACCTAATTCATTTAAATCTCACTTATTTTCATTGGTATAAGTAAACAAATTAAAGATCTGTTAACATAGTCTTAACTTCCTCATAAATTATGAGCAAAATTATATTAGTACAAATAAAATAAGTTATAAAAAAATCACAACTCATAAAAAATAAACACATGTATAATATGAGTTCCAACTATCACAACTTAATCCATTGATTTATATGTTAAAATTTTGTTTATTTTAATAGAAAGACAATATAGATTCGAAATCAAATCTCTAACCATTAAATAGTTGACAATTTATATTTGATTTATCCAAAATATGTTGGAGAATGAGTTCCACTCGAAATAAAGAAAACTAGTATCTCAATGATAGAGCGTCCTAATATACATAAGAAGTTCCAAAATAAAAAAATTCTAGTTAATCCATCAAAAAATTCACATGATTTCAAAATATAGTAAAATTCCTAAACAAAAAATGCAACTTAAAATAGAATGTTAAAAAAAAAAAAAACTTAAATTATAAACAAATCACTGATCAAATGCTCTAACAAACATTCAAAAAACCTTAAATTATAAACAAATCAATGATCAAATGCTCTAACATACATTAAAAAAACCTTAAACTCTAATTAATTCATTAAATAAATTACATAAAAATAATAAATAATTATCATATTTTTATAACCAAAAGTTATCTTTTACCTATAAATATAAATTAATATTTAACAATAAGCCCTCGAAAAAAGACCAAAGTATTAATAAGCTTGCTTGCATTTCAAGTTCATAACGAATAAGATCGTTAAAGCAACATTATTCAAAACAAAACTAAATTAACAATATATCTACGACATTAGAACAATATTCTATTCTAAAAACGAGAAGATTTGTAAAGTGGGTGAAGATTAGAGCTCTGCGAAATCGCTATCATCTTCCACCACAGTGCTAATGGAAGGAGTTGGATTGTGAACTGAACAATTGGTTCTAATTTCCCCTTTGCTGCCCGTCACTACGCTCAACTGACCCATTTTCGCCATGGCCAAAGCAAATTTCTCAAAGAAGAGATCTTGATCTTGAGCAAAGTCTTTGACGATTTGTTTGGTGCGAGAGTCTGTGTAAAGATCCTGGTCAGATGTGAATAGGCCCTCTCGATGCTTCAAGTTCACATAATATGAGTTATCAAATACGTTGGGCGAGCGGATATCCAATACAGTGGTGTTGGTGACGTTTGTGGTTGGACAAGTGACCCTCAAGTCCTTAGCAAAGCTCTTGGCAAGTGTGTTGTCTTGAGTGGGGTATAACCGTTCCTCAAAAGATGTACAATGCCCTATTCCTATGGTGTGCCCACCTATACTCATCCAACATGAAAAACAAAATCCAATTTATATACAATTTATATGTACAAAATGGAAAGTAATTCAAAACATATGCAAAATAATACATATTGAATTCAAAGAATATTCTATTTAATAGTTTTTATATACTAATTAAGTGAGATTTGGTGGGCCTTGTTTCCTACTTCAACCAATCATCACTTAGAACAATTATTAAAATTTCATCTAAAAATATTTAAGTATTATTTAAATATTGAACGTCTTAAATAACAAAAAACATGTTGACTATCTACTTCTAAACAAAGTGAGTAAAAGTAGAGAGAACCTGAAAGAGCCACAAGGTCGATGACATCAAGGCCTTTGGCAGCAAACAAATCAATGAGGTCTAAGGCACTGAAGTTTGGGGTTGGAATGTTTGCAAGTGTGGTTGCTTGAGAGGCAAACTTCAAGCTATCTCTTCGTCCTAGAGGAACTTTGTATTTTGGCCCTCCAGCCTATTATGAAAAAATGATTATACAATACAAAAGATTAATCATTTTCTTCAATATATTGGAAATCTTAACAAACATTGAAAATATAATAACTAAATAATAGTTTTTTGTTCTTGAACCAAAAAAATTAGTGAAACATATCACTAATTTAAAATATGTTTAAATTAGTTTAGATTCTCCACCATTAAACCAATTCGGAAGAAAAACACAAACAATTTAGACATAAACCGAAGTTGTAACAATATATTTACCCCTGAGACAGAGTCGCGGGCTGCCAGAGTAGTGATATCTGCGCAGGATACGACGGTACCGCAGGCCTTGTCCACATGCTCTTTAATGTCGTTTATTATTTCAAAAGCTTTTCGCCGCAGCGTTAAATTTCGAGTGGAATTTTGCTCACTCGGCCTGCTGGCCGATCCATCCAGCAGAAGCGAAGCGTCACAGCCCTGTGCAAACACATTTCAGCATTTAACACCAACCCAACACTAAAAAAACAAACATAGCGAAACAAATAAAGTAGTTAAAACCCACAACCTGAACAAAACAGTCATGAAAGTGAAGACGTAGCAACCCAGCGGCCAGAGTAATATCCTCCTTTAAATAAAACTTGATTCTTTTGTGGACAATGGATTCCAGTTTGGGGCAGGTGCTCTCATAAAACGTCCATGAAAGCCCATTTTCCAGAGGAAGGTCTAACTCGACATCTGAAGGCTGCTCATACTCTGCTCCAGCGCAAGCAAGCGAAACGGTGAGAGCGAAAAACAAACAGAGCACATAAAGCTTCTCCATTGCAAAAATTACAGTGCTTAGATTTCCCAGGGAAGAACAATGCCTTGGGTATTTAAGAAGTGAAGTGGGACCATAACAGACATCGGATTGATCACAGCTTCTTCATCAAGGAAGAACTCCATTCAAAGCTGTACTCCATCCACAGTGGCTTTTTTCTTTCCCGAGTAAACAATCGGCACGTATCGAACAGGTGACTGTTTACGTGGGGTCCACCATAAGGCAAACAGTCAGCAAGCTGCTGTAAAAAAAAGGAATATTTTGAAATTTTCACCCAAGATTTTGAGAAGTGAAGTTAGGGTGCTCGGGTCCTCTCCCCTAATTTAATGATAAAATAAATTTATTTTATTTTAGAATATTGAGAATGATGATTCATTTAGTTAAAAGTATCGAGTTCATATGTTTAGTTTTTTTTAATTAATAGATGCATTTTGATTTAAAGAAATATATTACGGGTTTCAAATTTTTTTTTTGTATTTATGGAAAAATTGATTGATGTAATGATATGTTTTTTGTGGTTAGAAACAATTAGTTGAAAGTTGAATTTTTCTTATTTTAGATGATATGTAAAAGGTTAGTATGTAAAAGACAATGATTGTTAAAGAAAACGACAAGTTCATTTGTTTGAAAGTAGAAGCGTGTGGGTTTGAAACTTTTGGTTGTTGTTGTAAGATTGTATAAAAATGAATAGTTATAACTGGGGACCTCTATTTTGTCTCTCTTGACTAGATATATATTAACACTCTTTTTATTAATTTATTTTACTTAATTAAAATTATAATTATTACTATTTTGTTTTTCCTTCTTTTCAATTAAAATTTATAACCATCTTCAAAATCAATTAACTCACAAAAAATATACTAAAGACACTATAACCTTCTACTAACTACACTGTTCCATCTACGGGCTTGAAAGGACTGCCATTCATGTTTGTGGTTGTAATTGAGTTAAAAACTCAACCCCTATTGAACACATTTAGGGCTCGATAGTTAAGTACTCTAATTTCGCGCTTCTCAAAATCCAGTGGAAAATTTCAAATCACTCCCAATTTTTTACAGCAACTTACTTGGCAAGTCTCATGCTTATAACTAAGGTTTTAGTGCCACATCCTCAAATATGATGCCACATCATCATGTTTTTTGTCAAGGTGTCCAAAAAAAAAGTGAGACTAATAGTTGTGCACTTAATCATGTTTTACATGATTTGTTGTTCT
>VDFB02056596.1:0-29589 GCA_007258455.2 Sequoia sempervirens | reverse complement strand
TTCTTGAGCAAATCCTTCAATTGAGAGATAGTTCTAAAACAGATTCCAATGAATATGAATGGGATTCCCTCTTTGAAGAGTCTTGTCATGATAAGGAAATTGATGTGATAGAAAAGTATACACCAACATGTATGGAGGGACAAAGTTCAAGTTCTAGACCACTTGAAATTAGATCAAAGCATATCAATAACTCAAGTGAAGACGATCAAACTTTGAGCAAGATAGATGCTTCAGAAGAGAGTAACATCAAAGACCTCAATATTGCTATTATACACTTTGACAACCCATCATGACACCTACCCCTTTTGACCTTATCTAATCTAATGATTCCTTGCCATTGGTACACCCCAAACTAATTGACTGGGACCAAACTGAGTTCTTTGACATACCTGTCTTTTCAAATGATGACACCATTGTTAACTTCCTTTGCTTTGATGATCCCAAAACATGTTCCACCTATGAATCTCATAATGAATCTTTAAACAAGGGGAGTGCCAAATCTTCCAACTGCAAAGCAATGAATATCAAAAATAGATCTAATGGTGAAAACCATTTAATGGGACTATTAGATCAAGAAAAAGTAAAAATAAAGAGCGCATCTCAAGGTGAAAACTTCTCTGAGGCACCAAGAGATGGAATATTTTACACTCTTCCTGAACACTATCATGAGAGATCTTTAGTACCGATTGAACCTACACAGTCCATCAAAATTGGCATAGCTGAAATAGTGAAAACCCTACATCTAGTAGCATCCATGAAAGAGGAGGAAAAAAAAAGCTTCACTAAGTTCTTTGAGGAGAGACAAGTCAAATTTTCTTGGACCTACACTTATATTCCTGACATAGATCCAAAAATTATCATACATCATTTATCACTACCACCTGGAGTAAAGCAAGTGAAGCAAAAGTTGAGGAAAATGCATCCACACATTTCTCTTTTAGTGAAATTTGAATTGAAGAAACTATTGGATGCTAGATTTATCCATCCTATTGATTATGTTGAATGGATCTCCAACATTTTTCTAGTTTCAAAACAAGATAAAAGAATCAGGATATGTACTGATTTCAAGGATCTTAATAGGAATTTCTTGAAAGATGATTTTCCTTTACCTAAAATTGACATCATCATAGATTTGACAGCTAGAAATGAAATGCTCTCACTCATGGATGGATTTTCTCATTATGTTGACAATCAAATAAATATAGCACCTGAAGATCAAGAAAAAACTACTTTCACATGTTTGTGGGGTACTTTTTGGTAGAACATCATGCCTTTTAGTTTGAAGAATGTTAGGGGTACTTATAAATGTGCGATGACCACCATCCTTCATGACATGATGCAAGCCTTTATGGAGGATTACATAGATGAATTGTTGGAAAAATCATTCACTAGAGAGGTATATCTAAAAATTTTAGATGAGATCTTCACCAAAATGGAAAAATTCAATGTGAGGTTAAATCCCAAGAAATGTGTATTTGGCGTGACATAAGAAAAACTTTGGGATATATTGTAGCAGCCAAAGACATTGAATTGGATCCTATTAAATTCAAAGCCACCATGGAGATTCCTCCTCCTAAGAATATCAGCTAACTCAGATCTTTGCAAGGATGATTCCAATCTATTCAAAGGTTCATCATGCAATTGGAAGATAAAACTCATCCTTTCAATCATTTACTATAGAATAATGTTTCTTTCAAATGGGATAAAAAATGTGAAGCATATTTTAGCAAAATAAAGTAGTATGTAATGTTACCTCCCATACTAGTACCTCCAACTAAAGGAAAGCCATTATTACTCTACATTGCAATGACAGAGGTATCTTTGGGTGCTCTATTGGACTAGGAAGATTTTGCAAGAAAAGAGATGGAAATTTGTTACATCAGTAGGACATTGAATGGCTATGAGATCAACTACACTTTTAGTGAGAAATCTTTTCTAGAAGTAGTATTTTCTATCCAATAACTAAGACACTACATGTTGACTCACACCATCAAACTCATAGCTAAAATTGATGCATTGAAGTATTTACTCATCAAAGCTGCCTTGATAGGAAGACTAGCCAAGTGGGTGATGATATTTAGTGAGTTTGATATCCAATATGTGGATAGGAAATCAATCAAAGGTCAATTCATAGTGGATCAACTAGTTGAAGCACCACTATAAGATGATCACCCAATGGGCATTGAATTTCCAAATTTTGATGTCCTAATAGTGTCAACACAACAATGGATGTTATATTTTGATGGATCTTACACACAACATGGATTAGGCGCATGAATCTTGTTTATTACACCTCAAGGAAATACTATTCCAAAATCTTACAAACTAATGTTTTCCTGCACTAACAACATAGCTAAATATGAAGCATCGATCATTGGAATCAAAGTGCTAGTCAAGTGGAAGATCATAGAGTTGCATGTTTATGGTGATTCCCAACTAGTCATTAATTAGGTGAATGATGATTACAAAACAAAGGATGATAAATTGATTCCATATAAAAGAATGGTTGATGAATTCAAAAAGTACTTTGTAGAGATAAAATTTGAGTAGATTCTAAGAGGTGCCAACAAAGCTGCTAATGTTATGGTGACCATTGCCTCTCTCCTACAGATTCCTAAGAAATGAGCCCATTATGAGTTCATGGTGGAACAACAATTTAACCCTACCTATGACAACCCTAAATCCCAAGTCATATACCATCTAGTTGAGGCTAATGCCTCTACCTATGGGAAAATCTACACCTATCTAAAAGACAATACCCTCCCACCCAATTTATCTTGCAACCAAAAATGAAACTTTATTCAACAAGCAGCTCAACATACATTGAGGTTATGTGTAGGAATATGATGGGCCAAAAAGTGGCAATATGATGGGTATGTAATGATGACTTTTTTACCAAAAATTGATGAAATGAAAAGGGTTTTAAAATGAAAATTTTACTTTCTAAAAAAATATAAATTATGCTTTACTTTGAATTTAATAAGTAATTATTATTCATTTTCTATTCAAATTATGACCCAAGTCCTAATTGATAATTAATTGAAAACATCTATAGCTTTCAAAATGATATCACATTTTTGAATTCAAAACATGCTCACATCTCTCATGCCTTGCATAATTATAGATTAAAAAAGAAAATTTAGTTTCATGGTTTTTGACCAAGTTAAGGTGGTTAGACATTTGAGCTTTTTATATTTTAAAAAGAATAAAAAAATTCGTAATTAATTATTTAACTGGAAAAAATTACAAAAAATATGACGCATCTAGACATGAGTCCCCCACTATCTCTAAAACATTATAAAAATACCATCACTTTATTGTGGTTAGGCGGTTAGAAAGACACCTTCTTACTTTTCCCCAAATTTAAGCACCACTACATTGAAATTTCAAATTTTCACCAAATAATTTTTTTTTAAATTTTAAACCTAGTAGTTTAGAAACCAGCTGAATTTTCTTACAAATTTTATTGTTATATTTTTGAAATAATGTAGATAACTTTATTCAAATTTTATGTCAAGCTCCTAACTTTGAATTTTCTTTATTTTTGGCACTTAAGGCCTGCTTTTTTCCATGATGATCCCACACATACCCCTTTGATAACCAATGTAGTTTTTCATGAGGTCTTGATGGTACTCTCCTTTGGTGTCTTGAATATAATGAAGTTAAAATCACTTTACGTGAGGTTCATTAAGGTATATGTGGCACACATTCAAGTGGCCTAACTTTAACTAAGAAACTCCTATGCTTTGGGATTACTGGCTGAATATGGAAAAGGAGTCTTTTTACTATGTCAAGAAGTGCCAAAAATGTCAAATTCATGGAAACCTGATACAAGCACCAGCACAAGAGTTGCAACCATTCACATCAACATGGCCTTTTTATTGGTGGGGACTAGATCTTGTAGGAAAAATTTATCTGTCTTCATCAAATGGACATGCAAGTTCACCAGCACATCCACAAAGTACTTTACAAAGTGGATTGAACTTGTTCCCCTAACCACCATCACCAAAAAACAAATTACATCCTTCATTTTTCATTTTTCATTTTGAATTACTTCATCTATCAGTATGGCATTCCTCAATCCATTATCATAGATAACAATAGACCCTTCAAGAATCAGGATATCCAAGAACTTTGTGAGAAGTTTCATATCCAACATTGGTTTTCTACACCTTACTAACCTCAAGGAAACAAACAAGTAGAGGCCTCAAACAAAACCATCCTAAAAATCTTGAAGAAAATCATCAACGATGTTGGACATGATTGGAAAATTGAATTGAACCCTACTATCCACACCCTCATATGAGCCACACCCTATGTGTTATTCTATAGATTAGATTCCATTCTACTTATTGAGTTTGAGCTACCATCACTCTATGTGTCACTAAAGGGGATCATTTGAGATGAAGACTATTGGGTCTCTAGGCTACAAGAGTTTGAACTATTGGATGAACATTGTTAGCATGCACTTGACCACTTGAAATCCTATCAACAGAGGGTATCTAGAAGTTACAATCACAGAGTAAAACCTAGAACATTTCAAGTGGGTGACTTTGTCTTGAAAGAAAATCCCATAATCAACAAGATCGAGAGAAGGGGAAATTTGAACCAAACTAGCTAGGTCCCTTTGTCATTGTATCAGTCTTCAGATCACGAGCTTATCAACTGTCTACACCTAAAGGGGATTTGTTTGATGAACCCCTCAATAGTCTGTATCTGAAGAAATTCTATACCTAGTTCATCCAGTGCATTGGAAAAATTCTAGAAAAAATACAAAATATCAAAAAGGTCTTTAAAAAAATGGTTGCCATGATGAAAACCTAGGAAATAGGAATCTTGGTAACAACAAAAAAAATTAGAAAAATTGATAAATACAAAAAAGGTGAAAAATAAAAAATAAAATGAAAAAGTACAATAAAAATAAGTAGTGAAAACCTAGCAACATGTGCTAATTGTGATAGATTATCTTTTCCATCTATTTGAAAATTCTGACCATTCGCTTTTACCATTCACTTGCGCCATTATTCTTCCTATCATTGGAAACCCTCATGTACATATCCTAACAATTGCAGTCGTGTCTCACCCTAGACTGGGGGTAAAATCCTAAACTCACTAGGTGCACTAAACTTTGAGCTTAAACCAATAGAAAATAGTAGTAGGACCAACACAAAAAACATAATGATCATAGTGCAACCCAACATTCAACATCAATCACCATCAATAACACATCAACCATCTAAATCAAATAACCAAATCAATCAAATTAGAGAAAACTTTAAATGGATGGCATTGCTTCTGAATCATGACTTTATCACTTTGGCATGAATGTTCAACTATTGTACTTTTATTTTTGTTATCATCTCTCTAGAGAAACTAGAGGAGCTAGGAAGGAGTATGATTTTTCTTTGTCCACTGTCTATGAGTTGATCATTAGTACTATGAAAATTGTCATGAGACATGCTCTACAAAGTATCATTGATGACATTCAAATTTGCATAGGAAAATAGTTAACTCTTGTCTATTCACACAAGCAATTCTTAGGTCATCTCGGTTCAAGTATACCTAGATGCTTGTGTTCACTTGCAATATAAAAAATCATGGAAGTAGTAGTTAGGTCAACATGGTCTAACTATACCATCAATTTTTGTACTCACTTTCAACATTTTAAAAGCTCAATGATGATAGAAAGCATGAAAAATCAGTTGTTATAATGACAACCTTTGCATATTAGATTTTCATGGTTAAGTTAGATTGTATCCATGTTAGTTTTGCATTTGTATCTATGGGTTTCCAAGGTTGGAACAATTTCACAATGATGTTATCTCTATAATTAATGGATTGAGTAAATTTGATATTAACCAAAAACACATTAGTTGCATCACTTTTTGCATACATTTAGAAAGCATTCTCATATCATATGTACATTATCACATCATTCATCCATGCATTACATGATAATATCTACATCAAAAAACATAAAAATAAGTACAATGCATCTCACTTGCATAATCAAAATCATTTCATAAAAATTGCATTAGGAAAATGGTCCATTAAGAAGATTGAAAGACATATCCAACAGAGTAATATTTCCAAGAAGAAAAAGTAGCTAAAGAACATGACATGGTATAATGGTATATTGATAAGATTGAAAGACATATCCAACAGAGTAAGATTTCCAAGAAGAAAAAGTTGCTGAAGAACATGATTGGTAAGCGAGTTTTCTTGTGAAGATATAATGACATTGTTATGAACATCTAAAACCAGTAGTGAAGATAGATTTACCAGGGTGCATGGAATACAACTTGTGAATTTTTTATTACTCAAATCCAATAATAACAAAGGACTAACTGGATCAGAATAATCATCACATGAACATACATAAACATCGCACATCATTTGGATAATCTAATCCATCTCACATAGCATAAAAAATCATCCATAAAGCATATAGAATAATCAATCATGCACTATCATGTCATCATATAAGCATCATATAAGCATCGTATAACCATCATATAAGCATCACATAAGCCACATATAAACATCATTAACACATAGAGCTATACACCATCATACGATCATTCAATCCATCCATTCTTTCATGCATTAACATTATCATACATTCATGCATTCATTGCATCATCTATTTGCATTAGGAAAGTATAAAAAAATAAAATGCATCACATTCCATTGGCATAATAAGATCTGTCACATCTATCATACAGGAATATTTCATAAAACATAATGGAATAATAACACATATTTCAACATTTGCTTCCATAGCATATCATATTATTGTCATATAGAACATCACATAAGCATTATAACATGGAAATTAACTGCCTCCATCATAGAAATTCATCATAGTCAACACATATAGACACATAGATCAATCATCATCATCACTGGTTATTATATATATTTCAAAATAATGTCAACTGTACAAGGATATCCAAATATCGAGAGGTACATCATAAAAATTTTCGTGAATCATCAATATCTTAGATAAATCAGTGTATACATGTCCAAAATACATCAAGAATAATATATCAGAGCTATTTTGTGCTCCCCTGAAATGGTATTGGCATCACTGGACCAGTATTTCCCCGACTAGATGGACCTGCACTAGGATCTCTCAGAAGCAACTATTTCACACCCCTATTGGTAGTCCTGGTATGAGTGTGACTTCTAGACTCAGTAAAGCTCTCTCAATGCTATAGTGGAATGACCTCATGATACCTTAGTCTATAAAACTCTGCCTCCCTAGAAGAGTGTTGTACCTCTGAAAAGTAATCTACTGATCCTGCAACCTCTACAACCCTCTGTAGTTTCTTTGCTACACCCTCTGCCTACTCAAATTATTGTCTTAGAGTGTCCCTCTCTACACTAAGTGTGGTCACTTGTGCCTATGTCTATGCTTGAAGTAAATCTTGTACTTACTCTAACTAACCTTGCAGTGTTTGCACCTATACCTATAATGTAGCAATCTAAGTCTGTTGATCTTGACAAGGAAGCCTAATTTGTACATGTTGTTGGGCTACAAATACCAATGATTTCCTCTTCCAAGGCACTCTGAAATCTCAAACATCAAGAATTGGGCCACCATTACCCTCATCTCCTGCACCATCTCCTCCATCCATCTCCATTTCCATCCTCATTATCATTGCTCTATGCCTCCTCCTCCTCATATCTCCCCCCTCTCCTCCATCTACACCCATGTACGATTGCCCTATCCTTATCATCTAACAATGGCACTAGCTCATCTGGGCTCAAAATATGTGGGAATGGATGTAAGAAGAGGTACTAGGCATAATCCTTTGATATCAGAGCCTCAACAATCTCTAAATGAATCTCCCAAATGATGGCCTATAAACCTCGATACTCCTAAACTGTAGTATCATAAGAAAAACATGACCCTCACTCTATTGTGTCCATCTGTCAACATGCATAATGTGCCACTCCTTGGGGCATGCCCTGCACTCAGCCATATTGTCTCAACACTCTCAATATAAAAAAGATCTCAATTATAAATTGGGTTCACCCAATCAAGTACATAGACTAACACAAAAATGTAAATTTAGTGTCATCCTCTGGTCACTGCTCACAATCAAGGTAGGGCCTCCATGTTACCATCTCCAAATCAGCAAGAACTCCCCTCCAATACTCCAATTTTCCCAACCTATGCTGAGCAACTGGACATGTATAAGCATGAACATATGGTCTCATGGTAGGATGTTGTCTCTCTCCAATTGGCTGCATGAATGCTATATGCTCCCACACCCAGATCTAAAGAAATGTGACTCCTGCTAACAAACTAGCCTTGCGAAGATAGATAACCTAATGTAAATCATTATATAAATGGGAAAGCATGCAACATACCTAGGTATATTTGGTACCCTAAGAAATCATGCCCTCAAGAATCCTACCCCATCCAATTGGAGGTCCCTTTGACATTTGATTAGGAAAAAGGAATCCTCCAATAAATTTGACAAGTACACAAGGAAGTGTAGCATAAGCATCCACCATCTCTCTCCATAGAATCTCATAACCACATATCTGATCATCCTCAAATACTCTATGAAGTACATTAGTCCCACCTTAATTAGTACAATCATATAATACTAGCTCTCCAATAACAGGTATCCGCAAAATCCAATAGAAATCCTTCAGGGTCATTGTCATCTCATGAGTGGGAAAATGAAAGGTGTTATGCTCACTATGCCACCTCTTTGCTAAAGTTGTCAATAAACCCTTGTTAATCCTAATTTGGGGCATATCTATTAAAGAGGACAATATGCATCATGCAATAACAGCTACCTCAGCTAGTGTCAGGTGTGGAATCAACTCCCATGTCCTTGGGAAGCACTCCTAAATCCAAAGGATTGTCAAAGGTTCCTATCATCATACAAAATTGAAAATCAACCAATCAATTAGTTGACATCAATCAACCTATCAATCTAATTAGCTTTGGTGAGACTTTGATCAAATCTCACGAGCATCAATCTATCATTCAACCTCGCCTATCATTAGGTTTATCAATCAATTTATCATTCAACCTCACCTATCACGAGGTTTATAAATCAATCTATCAATTACCTTTCCTATCATGAGGTCAATCAATCAATCATTGATCCTCATCTATCATGAGGTCAGTTATCATCATCCTATCATTGAATCTCACCTACCATGAGATCAATCATCATCTAGTCTATCAACATCATCCAAAAACATCAAATTGACAATTAACATGATAAAAAATCATCAAATTAGGCAATCTAATAAAAAAATCATTATTCTACCATGTATGTGCTAAAACAGTCTTTTTATGTTCTAAAAAAATTCATGAATGCACCGTAATAGGGATTTAATGGGCCAAATTATCCAATGCACCATCAAACTTAACCAATGTGCTAAAAACATCTATCATTGCGCTAAAGGATTCTATGCGCTACATCATTGACCTAATGTGCTAAACTACATCACCTATGCGCGAATAAATCCTATGCACTAGAATAGTTATTAGATGTGCTAAATGTCTAGCTCTAAGTGATAAATTGATCTATGTGCTAAATCCCAATTTGAATGCACTATAATAGTCATTCTATGTGCTACATCAGTACCTCTATGCACTAGAAAAATTACAACCAAATTGAAACATGGGAAAATATTGGAAAAGAAAATTGAACAATTTACAAGGAGGTTTTTTGGGCTAGATATCGGAGTTCCATACACCGCTGAGCGGTTGTGACGTCTGACGTGCTCAAATCAGTGCATATGGTAAGGAATCACCATCTTTTTCCAAGGTTGCTCAATCACTCAATCACTCTCAAATCTTCAAATTGCAAATTCCCAAATGAAGTTTTAAATCACCTTTTTAACCTTTTTAAAGAGTGATTAAATGGGATTTTAGTGGGATTGTTTTGTTTTATTTTTCAAAAGGGCTCAATTAATCAAGTCATCACCTGGTGGGTTAAACATCATTTTTTAGGAGATAAATCACTTCTGGATTAGAAAATTTTGAAATCATTGAAAAATCATCAAAAAATAAAAATAAAAAATCCTAAAAGTTAAAAAATTCACCTATTTATCTCCCAAGGGGGCATATATTCATCATCACTCAAAAATCGACGTCAGGGGCATCGAAAAGTTTTTTTTTGTCAACATCAATAAAAAATTATTCTTTGAAGCAATGTGTAAACACATTACTTCAAAGAGGGGAAAAATGTATACACATAAAATCAGTCAAGACAATTAATTAATTAAATACTAGTTATTTAATTAATGACCCCTTTTATTTCATCTACTTATAAATAAATTCTCAATTTATTTATATAGTTCACACTTCTCTAAATTCTTCATCTTAAACCACATTCTTCGAAATTTAATTAGATAAACAAATGTGAGTAGTTTGTTTAATTAAATATCTTCTCACTAAGTTTGAATAATTCCAAATTCAAATTTAGGCACATGTCTACAACACTTTATGGCCACATCATCAAGTGTCACATGTATTTAAATATGACTACTATTTAAATTACATTATTCTCAACCAATTTCAAAACAAATTTTAGAAACTTGGAAATCTCACAGATTTGGCATGTTGCCCTTGGTCAAGGGAACATACTCCACGATTCTTCCTAACTTTCTCCATCTCCATTGTTCATATCTGATGCTGAAATCTTGACTATTGATTGCTACCACATCACAAGATGCATTCGAAATCCTATAAATACAATCCCATCCTACAAAATTTTGTTGGATGGTGTGATTATGTTGATGATATGTGGTTTTCATTGATGTCAGCACTATTAGCATAAATGTATTTTATGTTGTATATGTCGAGGATATTGAGAAAATTGTAATAAATGAGTTCCATGTTGTTAGTGGTTAAGTGAAGTTCAATATTTTGGTTATTTTTGTACATTGTTGATCATAGGTTGTGGAATAAATGGTTTGTTTCTAAGTGTAAGAGTTTATCCACATTGAGTTTTAGAGATTTGCATGAATATTTGATCGAGTTATAAAGATTTCCATTCAGAATGTTTTTTCGTTTCTTCAATTAGTGTTCCTAATTGAAGATGATGTTATTTTAATTAGTTTAGTTGTTTTAGATGCTTCTCTTGTGATTCATGATGCTTTTCTATGTTTCTAGATCATGCTCTATCTTTTTTGTTGTAACATAGATTTGTGGTGCCCTAATGGCTACTCTTGCACTTCTAGGGTTTTTCACCTAAAAGGAGAGAGATAGGGCCAAAAATTCTTAACACTCAAATTAGGATGTATGCAATGTTATATTATGTGAATTAATTTAACTAAATTCAATTGACTAATTTGAATGACTAAAAATGAATACAAAAATGCAATTAAAGCTATGTTTGAAAACACATTGTGATATGCAAAAAATGGGGAAAATGAATTAAATATGTAGAATATGAGGAGATGGGTCAAATTAGAGTGCACCTAGGTGAATTTTGAAGATTTTGGAGTGTTCTAGATGCTAATTAAGTTCACTAATTTTTCATAGTGGGACTCATTCACGTAGGGTGGAAAATTAGTCCACCTACTGGTGAAAAATGGTTGGGAGCTGATTTTTGTCTATTGGAATCTGAAATCTAACATAACCAATTTTCAGGCCTATAGATGGGACTCATTTGGCATGGGTGGTGAATCATTCCATCTATAAGAATCTACAAAATCATAAGTTGATTCTATGGAGCTAGATATATACTTCTACTTCCTATAGGTATTCGCTCCTGAAACTACTAGATTCAGGTCTGAAAATGACTTTTTGTTGATTCTTTGATTTGAAAGATGAAGGGATGACTTGAGTGAATTTTAAATACAATATTCAGTGATTTCCAAGCTCCCAAAGGACCTAAATCTGCAAACAAACAAGACAAAAGAAAGATATGTTGAATGTTAGGGCATGTGGGTTTTAATTAGTCAAACCTTGTTTAGGTAATTAAAGCAAAGTGATGAAATAAAGTAATGAAAAATGCAATAGTGGATATGATTATCTTGTCATGATGATTTAATTTTTAAATTCTACAACATAACATGAATTTTCATCCCTTGAATGCTTTAGGAAGCTTAATAAATTATTTGCAATATGAAAGCCCTAGCTTGCTTGAGAAGATAGATGATGAATGATGAAGAATGGATGAATAAATTGATTAGAGATGGAGAAGAAGATGTCAAAATGAGGTGAAAAGCACTAATTTATACAAATATTTTGCCTTAGTATTCATTCATACCTCATCATAGGCCAACCTAAAGTGTTTTTGAATAAAATCATGAAAGGTAATTTGAAATATTTTGAATTTGGGGCCAAGGGGGATTCATTTTCCACCCATGGAAAATGGGTTCCACCTAGAACCTAAAAACAAGTGTCGAGAAAAATGTTGCATTTAATGTTATTTTTCAGGATAACATTCAAAAATACACTTAATTAAGTCATATGAGGGCATAAAGGGACAAAACAATGTATGCGAAAGGTGTAAATAGTGAAGATATTCCTAGAAAAGTGTGAAATCTTGTTACAAGACTCTACAACACTTCAAAATATGACTTGTTGATGAGTAAAAGGGTTATTTTTAGGTCAATTTTATTAAATAGAGTCTAGAAGAATGCAGAAATGTCTTAAAACACTTCACAACACCTTCACAAGACTTCGTTAAAAGCATCTTATTTATTTTGCAAAGGTCCAATTAATCTCATGTCAACGAAAGGGTACTTTTTTCTATGACACATTTAGCCCCTTGAGTGAGAGGATGAACCCACTTCAAACTCACACTAAAGTAGTCATTTAAGAGAGATCTACATGTAGGTCAATCCCCCAAGATAAAAAATCATGCAATGGAAATATCTAAAGGAAAATGAAAAACAAAATGATGTACTCACTCTGGGCTAACGAAACTTCTTTGTTGTCCGCCGAGTGAGAAAGGTCAAACTATATACTCACTCTGGGGCCATAGAGCTAGTTGTCCATAGGGTGAGAAAGCCAAAAAGAAAATTAACATACATACGCTAGTTGGTATGCACTCACAAACACAAAGGTGGCTATGGAGAAAAGTCATGCCAATAGCTGGGCTTCCCGCTCAACCATATTAAAGTTATACCACCTGATAACTTTAACAAGGAACTACAAAGAAAAAGAAATGAACTAATTTGAAACCTATAAACATTATTAAATGAAAAATAATGTAAGAATTATTCAAAGGGATTTTTTTCATGCAATGTCTCACCTTAGGGAGCATCATGTTCAATGTCTCCAAGAGAGGATAAGTGCAAATTATCTCATCTTGTTTGTAAGAAAGGATAAGTGCAAGGTCTCATGTTGAACAACATTGTACCTAATGCATCCAAGAAAGCATATTACAAGGAAAATTCACATAATGAATTGTGATTGGTGATGTATTCCCCCAATTTAAAGTGGTTGAAAGCACCTATACTGTGAGAAATTGCTTTAAAGTAGAAGAGAAGAAGAGGAGAGCTTACTCGGAAAGCCCTATGCCAAGTCATATGTTTCCGAAAAGCTACATCATGAAAAGGAGAAGTATGTTGAATGCAAGGCAACCTAAGGCATGTCATCCACATCCCAAGCTTTCTCTTATGTATTCATGAAAGATTAGTGACTAGCCAAATAGGGAAACAACAAGTGACATACAAGGACAAGGCTATCACACCCCTTGCGCCCACTTAGTGCAGGACAAAGATAAGCCAAAATGACTAGTGAGATGTATGCTAGAGTTAAAATAAATAGCAATTAGAGGAATTAGATGCCCCCACATCAAGAATCATACCAAACTCCTGAAAATGTTGAATTTTATGACTCAAGGCATGACACTCATTAGTGGAGTGACCATAAATTCTATGATAGGCACAAAATAAAGTCTTGTCTTAATATTTCTTGTGAATTCTAGGGGGAAGGGTGGTCAAAGTTTGTTGAAGGCTAGAAAAAATACTCTCTTGATCAAGGGTATAAGGTTGTTTGATGGTGGTTATAAAAGATTCATCATGCATAGTAGTAGGTTTCATACTCACACAAGACTCTTTAGATTGCAAGATGTTGTACCATTAGTGGGAGGAGGGTAAAAAATCTAACATAATCAAATTAGGAGCATGTTGTGAGATGATAGGTTGAATGTTGTGAGAAGGATTAAGTTCAAAGCCATTAGGTAGGAGGGATAATTGAAGAGTGGGTTGTGTAAGATTGAATGAAGATGGGTAGAGGATGGAAGGGTTGTTAAGGTGTTCTATGAAATATGTATGAGGTTTATTGATCAAAGGGGATCAAATGGACACGTGGGCATTCATATCCTCAGTATACTTGTCATGTTATATCTCTATGTAAGGACAATCAAGAAATACTTTTTCGTCATAATCTAAGGCCATGATATTCTCCCAAGGAATAGATTTTGTAGGAGAACAACAAGCCATATGTGCTTGACAAAGAGAGCTTGGTTTTTTTTTCCATAATTTCATTTCCAATAGGGGAATGATCAAGAATGGGATTATGAGAAGGGAAAAAGTGATTTAGTTGAATATCCATTGTCATTAAGGTATCACTTTGTTGTTCCATATGATCTACCCTACAAGGAGAGATTGTAAGATTTTCATCCAAGTTTAAGGTTGGGGAAGTAGCTTCATCACAAGTGGAGGAGGCATCAAGAGAAGAACCACTATGAATTTCAAAGAGATCCTCCCATAAAATAGGAACATGAGGGAAGGGAAGAGTGCAATGATATTTAATAGGGGTTTCTTCTAATACCAACCTATACTCTTTACATTAAGGAGGGATATTAGAAGATAGGAAAGGTTAATTGTCATGACTATGAAGAGTTGGTAAGGTGATGTTGAGGAATGCATTTATGATTTGATATTCTTCGTGTGTAAAGTAATCTAAAGGGGAATAAGGAGATGTAAAATCAAGACTGGAAAGGCTTGTGACTTGTTGCATTACAATACCTTCGTTACTAATAGGGGAGGTATTGGAAGAAGAAAAAGTCTATGTTTTTTCATTTTCTACATTTCCATTCTCACTAAAGGGAAATGTAAGATTAAGGATTGAACTAATGGATTGTTTATGTTTCTTATTGTGGTAGTCAAAAGAAAACTCAGAAGAGGGGATATTATGCTTGTAAAATCCATATTTAATCAAATCAAAAGAACATGTTTTGAAAGAAAATATTGAAATGAAAGAAAGTACAATGAAATGAAAATTTCAAGTTAGGAATTGTTGACACAATGCAATAATCTAAAAATGGAATGTGTTGATTGCAAAAAGTGAAATGAAAAAATGCATGAATTGAGCTAATTAAGGCTAGATTTTATGAAATGTATGCTATAGAAATGCAACTAACTGATATAGATATGAGATTTCACAAAAATGAATCCCAAAAACATTGTTCTAAATTCTATAAAGTGTTGTTTCAGGGGTTAGAAGTGATTGATTCACCCAGGCTAGCAAATAAGGACCGGTATGGACTTTTTTGAAAATTTTCAGAATTTTTTGATTAATTTTTACATTTTCAGAATGCTATGATGCAGGTCTAAAGGAAAAATACAAAATTTTTGAACTTTTCACTGATAAGAGATGTAATAATGTAACCTATCACGTACTTTTACACATGCAAAAATGAATCTATAGTTTGCAAGCTAATGCAAAATGAAATGTAAGCCAATATAGGATGAATTAATAGAATCCAAAAAAAGAAAATAATGAATTCTAACAATAGGTTCACTAAAATTTAACATATATTTTTGGTGCCCTAATGGCTACTCTTGCAGTTCTAGGGTTTTTCACCTAAAAGGAGAGAGACAGGGCCAAAAATGCTTATGTAACACTCAAAATAGGATGTATGCAATGATATCTAATGTAAATGAATTTAAATAAATGTAATTGACTAATCTAAATGATTGAAAATGAATGAAAAAGTGCAATTAAAGCTATGTTTGAAAACACGTTGTGATATGCAAATAATGGAGAAAATGAATGAAATATACATAACAAGAGGAGATGGGTCAAAGTAGAGTGCACCTGGGTGAATTGTGAAGATTCTAGAGTGTTCCAAATGCTAATGAACTTCATTGATTTTTCACAATGGGACTCATTTGCCTAGGGTGGCGAATTAATCCACCTGCTAATGAAAAATTGTCGGGAGCTAATTTTTGTCTATTAGAATCTAAAATATGACAAAACCAATTTTTAAGCCTATAGATGGGACTCATTCACCATGGGTGGTGAATCAGTCAACCTATAGGGATCTACAAATTTAGATGTTGATTCTATGGAGCTAGATCTATACTTCTGCTTCCAACAGGTGTCCGCTCCTGAAACTGCCAGATCTAGGTTTGAAAATGACTTTTTGTTGATTATTTGACTTAAATGATGAAGGGATGACTTGAGTGACTTTGAAATGCAATATTCAATGATTTCCAAGCTCCCAAATGACCTAAATCTGAAAAAAAAAACAAGACAAAAGAAAGATATGTTGAATGTTAGGGCATGTAGGTTTTCCTTAGTCAAACCTCGTTTAGGTAATTAAACAAAAGTGATAAAATAGAGTAATGAAACATGCAAAAATGGATATGATTACCTTTTCATGATGATTTGATCTTAAAATTCTTCAACATAACATGAAGATTCAACCCTTAAATTCTTTAGGAAGCTTAATAAATGATTTTTAATGTGAAAGCCCTAGATTGCTTGAGAAGATAGATGATGAATGATGAAGAATTGGATGAATAAATTGATTAGAGATGGAGAAGAAGATGTTAAAATGAGGTGAAAAACACTTATTTATACAATTATTGTTCCTTAGTATCTGTTCATACCTTATAATAGGCTGACATGAAGTTTTTTTGAATAAAATCTCAGAAGGAAATTTGAAATATTTTGAATTTGGTGCCAAGGGGGACTCATTCACCACCCATGGCGAATGGGTCCCACCTAGGATGTAAAAATCAAGTGCCAAGAAAAATGTTGCATTTAATGTTATTTGTCAAGATAACATTCAAAAATACACTTAATTAAGTCATATGAGGTCATAAAGGGACAAAATAAAGCATGAGAAAGGTGTAAATAAAGATGATATGCCTAGAAAAGCATGAAATCTTGTTACAAGACTTTACAACACTTCAAAATAGGACTTGTTGATGAGTAAAAAGGTGATTTTTTGGTGAATTGTATTAAATAGAGTCTAGAAGAATGTAGAGATGTCTTACACCACTTCACATCAACTTCACAAGATGTTGCTAAAAGAATCTTATTTAGTTTGCAAAGGTCCAATTAATCTCATTTCAAGCAAAGGGTACTTTTTTCTACGATATAGTTGCACATCTGCATTGATCATTGTGATCATGGAACTTGGTGATTTTCTCTTGTGTTTTCATGTTTTTCTTGTTCTTGGCCAACGTAGTGTTTGTAGCATATTGTGGATCTTCAAGGAGAAATTAATTGAAGTGTCTTCATGCTAGAGATGTTTATTTGGGTCCTCACTAAGTTGTACCTAACTTTAGTTGATTCCCATTAATGATCTTTAATGTTTTGGGCCTATAGTTTATATTTATTTTATTATTTCTTTCTGGCCAACTTGCAGTGATGAAATTTCACGTTGTAGATATATAAGATAATTTTTTTATTCGAATTTAAGAGTGAAAAAGGTGTGCTTTTGTTTGTGTGTGCACACATAATGTTTTAAATCATTCAAAGGCAGAGCATAGTGTGAAGAAGAGTGAAGAAGAGTGAATATGTGTTCATGTGCTTGGTTGGAATTGTAATAAGGAATTAGTAGATGCTATTTTCTTAGTTCAAAATCCGAATGGCTTTAGTTCAAATCTATTTGTAAGATAGTGTGTCTTACTTTGTAATTGAGTAGTGAGCTCTAGACAGTGTGCTTGAATGCATGTGCATTCCTCATATTTCATTTTCATTATACTTTTAATAGGGTATAATCTTCTAGACTGACCTCCACCATGGTTTTTCACCTAACAGGGTTTCCATGTGAAAAATCCTTGGTGTTATGTGTGTTTCTGATGTGTTGATGATTTATGTTTTCATGGTTAATAATCATATTAGAGAATAAGTTTAATAAGTTGAATAATTTTTTAATTTCTATGACAACCTCTCAATTGTCTACCTTTGTATTGCCAACAATTGATATCAAAGTAGGTTCCTTAGAAAAATTTTAATAGCTTAAGGTGATCCAGGATGACAAGTTACAAGAAGGATAGTCCTATATTTGATGGAACAAATTATTCTTTGTGGAAGACTCGAATGGAGTGTCATCTAAGAGGCATTGGTGAATCCTATTGGAGCATTACAAGTAATATTTATATTATTTCACAAAGTGGTCCTACTACTTCTGCTAAGATCAGAGATGTTGAGTATAATATATGGGCTAATGAAGCTTTGTTGAGTGCTTTGACTGATTCTGAGATGACTAATGTTATGGATCTAAAGACTACTTATAAGATTTAGAAAAGGTTGGAAAGCTTGTTTGAAGGTGATGATAATGTGAATATTTCTAAGTTGCAGAGTTTGAAAGGGAAATATGAAAGGTTGAGAATGGGTGATGATGAGAACATTAATACTTTCATGCAAAGAGTGAATGAACTTGTGTGTGGTATTAGATGTGCTGGTAGAAAAATAGATGAATCTAAGATTGTTGCTAAAGTGCTTAGATCCCTGCCTACTTCTTACAAAGTCAAAGCTAGTGCTATTAAAAAGCTCTGAACTGTAACAAACATAACTAGAGATACATTGGTTGGTATGCTAACAACTTTTGAGTTGAGTGAATTTGGTGATGCTTTTCCTAAGGTTGAATCAACATTTAAGGCTACTACTTCTGAAATAAATATACAAATATATGTTATAGATGAGAGTTCATCTAGAAAGACATTCAAGTATGAGGATGAAATCACACAGATTGAAGAAGAAGAAAAAGAGCTAGAAGATTTGGAAGCACTTATTGTCAAAAGAGTACCAAGAGGAAAAGGTAAGTATGAAGGAAAATTACCTCTTAAATGCTTTTCTTGCATTAAGATAGGTCATTTTGCATCAAGGTGTCTAGAAAGAGCTACTAAACCAAGACATAACAAGCATAGATTTCATAAGAAGTGTTACTATGCTATTGATGAAGGTGTGACAAATGATGAATCTGATAAAGGAAATAGAAATGATGATGAATGGGTATTTATTGCTAGCAAGGAAAACAATCTTGTATCTACTAAATCTGCTAGTTGTACAAATGTGGAGAAAGCCCTAGCTGCTTGAGTTGAAGAAAAGATTAATAGGAAATTGATAGTGGATGTTCACATCATATGATAGGAGACAAAAGTAAGTTTGTAAGCATGGAAAAGTATAATGGTGGTGATGTGAGATTTGGTGATAATACAGTTGGTGTGATTCATGGAAGATTTTTAATTTTTCGTGATGGTAAGCATAATAATGATGATGTTCTACATGTGGAAGGCTTGAAGAATAATCTTTCGGTTTTTGGTCAAATGGTTGATAAGGGATACAATCTTTAGTTCAAGGATGGAAAGTGTATAATATTGAGTTCTAGAAATGAAATTACATTAGGTAGAAAAAAAAAGGTAATATCTTTCACTTGAGTGTTGGTAGTAAAAGTTGTATGACTACTCAAGTTGATAAAAATTGGTTATGGAATAGGAGGTTGTGTCATGTTAACTTTGATAATATTGTAAATATAAGTTCCACTAGGGTTGTGAGAGATCTACCTAAGTTGGTAAAACCTACCAATGCAATATTCAAGGAATTTCAATTGGGAAAGCAAACTAGGATCTCATTTTGGAGTAAAAAGCATTGTTCAAATGAATTGTTAGAGCTTGTGCATACTAATCTGTTTGGTCCCTCTAAGGTCAAAATTTTACAAGGTTACAGGTATTTCATGTTACTCCTTGATGATTATTCTAGAATGGTATTTCTTAAGGGAGAAATATGACACACTGGAAAAGTTCAAGATCTTTAAAGCTATGGTTGAGATAGAGATAGGTTTGAAGATTAAATGTCTGAGATTAGATAGAGGTGGTGAATTCACTTCTGGTGAATTCAATACTTTTTGTGAAGAATGTGGAATAAAGAGACAATTATCTACACCACAGACCCCTTAGTAAAATGGAGTTGTGGAAAGGAATAATAGAAGAATTGAAGATGCTACTAGAACAATGATGCTAAAAGGAAATGTTCCTCATATCTGTTGGAGAGAATCCATGAGTATTGTTGTGTACACACTCAACCAGGTACAAATCAAAGGTGATAATGGTAAGAGGCCTTTTGAGCTATGGACTGGTCAAAACCCTACTATTAAATACTTCAAGATATTTGGAAACAGATGTTATATTATGAGATTGAAGACATAGGAATGTTTGATACTAGGAGGAAGGTATCTTCTAGGTTATGCTACTAAAAGTAAGGCCTACCGGTGTTACAATAAAAGATTGAAGAAAATAGTTGAAAGTGCAAATGTTAAGGTTGATGAAGACTTTGGTACACTATCCAAAACCTATGGATATGACTCTGATGATCAGGATGACAGTACAAACAAAGGAAATCAAGTTTAGACTACAAATCAAGTGCAAATCAATCCATTAAATCAAGAAAATGAAGAGAGAAATAAGGAGAAACTGGTGAAAGAGCAGAAGAAAGATTAGAAGAGCCTAAAGTTGAAGAAAATCCTAAGAAGACTCTGAGGTATGTAAGATTGAATCATTCAAGATCAGATAGGTGATAAGAAAAAGGTTTCCTGACTAGATAAATATTTCAAAAGAGTATTTTTGATTTCAAAGACTACTAGTGTGATGTGAAGCATAAACATGAGCATTGGATTGAAGCAATGAAAGAAGAGTTAAAACAAATTGAAAAGAATGATACATGGATTCTTGTTCCCAGACCTAAGGATAAGAATGCCATTGGAACCAAATGGGTCTTTAGAAACAAACTGAATGAGCAAGGTGAAGTGGTTAGAAACAAAGCAAGAATGGTATGTAAAGGATATTCACAAATGGAAGGAATTGATTTTGAAGAGACCTTTTCCCTTGTTGCTAGAATTGAAGCTGTAAGATTATTTTCTTGCCTATGCTACTCACAAGAACTACTACAAATTTTATCATGGATGTAAAATCATCTATTCTAAATGGTGAATTGGAAGAAGTGTATGTTGAGCAACCTGATGGATTTTAGTTGATTAATAAAGAAGATATGGTGTGTTGGTTGAAGAAAGCATTGTATGGACTCAAGCAAGCCCCTAGAGCATGGTATGCAAGATTGGACAAGTATTTGTAGAAGCTTGGATTTAACAAAGTTAGTGTTGATAGTAATGATCTATATTTCAAGAATGATGATAAAGATTTGATTGTTTAAGCCTTTGTTGATGATATTATTTTTCTAGGAGATGATACTTTGTGCATGAAGTTTTCTAGTGAGACGCAAAATGAATTTGAGATGTCTATGATTGGTCAGATGAAGTTATTTTTGGGATTGCAAATTATTCATTTAGATAAAGGGATTTTTATATCTTAGTCCAAGTATGTGAAGGAATTGCTAAAGAAGTTTGGTATGAAAGATTCAAATCCAGTTGGTACACCCATGGTGACTGGATGCAATTTGACAACAAAAGATGATTCTCCTAAAGAAAATCAAACAAGATATAGATCAATGATTGGTGGATTGTTGTACATAACTCAAACTAGGCCTGATATCATGAATGTTTTATGTATTGCTGTAAGATTTCAAGCTAATTCGAAAGAATCTCATGTGAATGCTATGAAGAGAATTTTCAAATACTTGAAGGGAACTTTTAATCTTGGCCTATAGTATCATAAAGATGATGATCTTACTTTGAGTGTCTTTACTGATGTTGACTAGGCAAGAGATGTGAAAGATTCAAAAAGTACTAGTGGTGGAGCATTTTTCATGGGTAAGAAGCTAATTTCATGGTTAAGCAAGAAGAAAAATGACATTTACTTGTTTACTACAAAGGTTGAATACATTGCTGCTACTAAAAATTGTACTCAAGTCCTGTGGATGAAACAAATGTTGAAGGATATAAGAATTATAAATGATGAGCCTATTTCTATATTTTATGATAACTGAAGTGTTGTTAATATTTCTAGGAATTTGATGCTGCATTCAAAAGAAAAGCATATATCTATCAAGTTTCACCTTTTGAGGGAGAAGGTAACTGAAAAGGAAGTCGGATTAGAGTATCCTCCTACTAAGGAGCAGATTGTAGACATATTTACGAATTTGTTGCCTAAGGATACTTTTGAGTATCTCAAAGGGAAGTTAGGGGTGATTACCCCTCGTAATCATAACTAAGGATGCATTGCATTATATCAGTCTTTGTATTTCACAGTCATATCTTGTCTTAGATTGATGTTCTGGTGGCTGCTACTCAGGGGGAGTAGTTAGATGTTTAGAAATTAAGATATGTGGTTCAAAGCTTAGATAAATTTTTCATTGATGTCAAAGGGGGAGAAGATTCATGTGAAAAATTAGTGATTATCTAAGGAGAATATCCTTATGGGGAGAAAGATTATGTGAAAGCGTTGAGGAGAAGATGAGTCAAAACCTAAGCAGGAGTTAGTTGTGTTGATGGTGCTTTTCACATCATGTGTTTCCATCAATGCCAAAGGGGGATATTGCTGGATGTTGTGATTGTGTTGATTATATGTGGTTGTCATTGATGTCAACACTATTAGCATAAATGTATTTGAAGTTGTATATATCAAGGATATTGAGAAAATTGTAATAAATGAGTTCTAGGTTGTCAGTGGTGAAGTGAAGTTCAGTATGGTGGTTGTGTCGATATATTATTGATCAAAGGTTTTAGAATAAAGGGTTTGTTGTTGAGCGTATCTAGTTTATCCATGTCAATTTTTAGAGATCTGCATAAAGATTTGATTGAGTTATGAATATTTCCATTCAAGTAGTTTTTCTGTTTCTTCAGTTGGTGTTCCTAATTGAAGGTGATGCTATTTCAACTAGTTTAGTTGTTGTAGATGCTTCTCTTGTGATTCATGATGCTTGTGGATGTTCCTAGATTGTGCTATATCTTTTTTTCATGTCTGCATTGATTGTTGTGATCATGGTTGGTGATTTTTCTTGCATGTTCATTTTTTTTCTTATTCTTGTCTGACATAGTCTTTGTAGCATGTTGTGAATCTTCAAATTGAAATTAATTGAAGTGTCTTCATGTTGGAGATGTTGATTTGGGTCTTCACTAAGTTGTGGCCAACTTTGGTTGATTTTTAATGATAATATTTAATGTTTGGGGCTAACAGTTTATATTCATTTTATTATTTCTTTGTGGCTGACTTGGAGTGATGAAATTTCATGTTGTAGATATATAAGAGAAACTGTTTATTCAAATTTAAGAGTGAAAAAGGTGTGATTTTGTGTGTGTGCACAATTTTTTTTTAAATCATCCGAAGGAAGAGAAGAGTGTGAAGAATTGTGAAGAAGTGTGAAGGAGAGTGAAGAAGAGTGAAGAAGTGTTCATGTGCTTAATTGGAACTGTAATTAGGCATTAGAAATTTTTTTTCTCAATTCAAAATTTAGATGGCTTTAATCCAAATATCTTTATAAGATAGTGTGTCTTCCTTTGTAATTGAGCAGTGAGCTCCATGGAGTGTGCTTGAATGCATGTGCATTCCCCATATTTCATTTTCATTATAATTTTAATAGGGTATAATCTTGTGGACTGACCTCCACCATGATTTTTCCCCTAACAAGGTTTCCACATAAAAAATATTGGTGTTACATGTGTTTTAGATTTGTTTATAATTTATGTTTTCATGGTTAATAATTAGATTAGAGAATAAGCTTAATAAGTTGAATAGGTTTTGAATTTCTATGACAGCTGATTCACCCCCCTCCCTCTTAATTATCTGCCCTTGTATTGCCAACACATTTAACATCTCATCTTTGAGAAAACTTATTATGCATAAATATTGAGAGCATTTAGACATTTAGTATTTATAATTGTTTTATCATTTTAGATGAGAATGATCTTAATCCAGACTTGCATTTTAGCTATCATCTTAGTTTTCATACAACATTTGCATCATTATCCATAGTCAATATCACCATTATCATTTATACCGACATTTAATATCATGGCATCGATCACCTAGCTTATACTTCATGTAGGAATTAAATTTTTACATCAGACAACATCTCGTTTCTTAGGTTTTCATCCAAACCAATCATAGTGCATATACAAAATCTATGAGCACTAATTATTTAAACGATCATTGAAAATAGAGAACAACAAAATGGTTTTAGAGATTTATTTTGCTTCAATTAGATTAATTTTATGATTCAAATCTTTAATGTAATGTCTCATTGAGTTTGTGTGTTTATTACTAAATTTCACAATTCACACTTACAATTCTTATTCTAACACCTATTATACAATTTATCTATTTGACTTCAATATTTATTAACAAAGAACATAGCTGGAATCTTGTATCATTATGTTTCATGATATTCTTTTTTTCTTGATCTGCTTGAAGGTCCCTAGAACAAACTGACTAGCTTTGTTTATGTAAGGGATCAATCTTTCTAATTATATGGGACAACAATGTCTTATATCAATATGTTTCATTATATTATTTCTTCCTCATCTTTTTAAACATGCCCACAACAAAATGTTCTTCATGATATTCATTTTCCTAGTTTCCCATACTTGTTTTACAATTTCCCTATTTTTTCTATAATATTTAGTGGGGAATAATGTAGCTTGAATTTTGAATTGACAAGGAAACTTTGATTCTTAATTGTTTTCCTAATAGCTCTTTTCCAATTTATTTTTTCTCTTGTACCAATTTTTTTTAGGATATTCCTTTTTTTTCAACTATTTGAGCTTCCCCATAACAAATTTTTCTTCATAATATTCTTCTTTCCAGTTCCCCATACCAAACTATTCATTATCATAGTTTTCATGTTCTATTCTCCATATTTGAAAGTTCTATTTAATGTGGGTTTGTTCCATTTTATCTCTATCTATTTATAATAGATAGTGGTTTCAAATTATTTCACCTCCAACAACTTGATCCAGTGTTGCTCACCCTTTTTTGACACCAACAATAGTACATGTAAGTACACAACTTTCCCATTTTCAATAAATTGATCTAGTCAACGAATTGTAAATATTATTAATAATTTTTAAATTCCCATTCTATATATATTGATTCCTTAATTATTTTCCTAATGCATCTTTTATAATTCCCCCCTTTTCCCTATAGTATTTACTACCAAATTATAATGTATTTTGAATATTTAATTGTGTAGCTAACTGTTACACAGCTTGCTTGTTTCAATATGTATTGTACTACTTATTTCTCCTAGTTTTACACAACAGTTCACTAACATTGCTCTTCTTGTATCAATCTATTTAATGTTGGTTTCAAACCATCTCTTACTTGTGATTCTTAACTTTTTTTTGAATAGTTGTTTTAAAATTTATATATTTTTTTATTGTGTGATATATGATAAGAGTCCTTGATATTTTCCATGGACCTTACCTACCTTTCTTGCTAGGGGGTTTGGCTAGAGCCCATGAAGCTTCATGATGCCAATATGGTAGGGAGGACAATGAGCATGGGTTTACTTCTTTTGGATTCTATCGTGATATATTTGTTGCTACTTATATACATGGAAGTTACACAAATTCTCACATCCACTTGTCCACCAAAAACATACTCTATTTTATCCATCATATTTTTCATTGTTTCCACAACTCTTCTTTCAACTTCCTCAATCTAGATTACTTATACACAATCATTTTCTAGTATCCCATGTATTCAAAATCTTCTATTTTATATTTTTTCTATTTACAAACAATAATGCTAACCTATTTTATTCTATATCTATATTTTTTCCTTTATAATGTTGCATGGATACATTAGAGATTCAAGGAAATTAGCCTATTGTAAATAATCTATTTGAACTTGTGATTCTTAAGTGCTTTTCCAATAGTTCTTTTCCAATTTCTCTATTTTGTTATTGTGAGATATATGATAAGATTCCTTGATATTTACCATTGACCTTACTTACCTTTCTTACTTGAGGGTTTGGCTAGAGCCCACGAGGCTTCATGATGCCAATATGGTAGGGAGGACAACGAGTGTGGGTTTGGCGCTTTTAGATTTTATCATCGTATATTTTTTGTTGCTTATATACATGGACACACAAATTTACACATCCACTTGTCCACCAAAAAACATATTGTATTATATCCATTGTATTTGTCATTGTTTCAACAACTCTCTTTTCAAATTCTTTACTAGATTACTTATACATATTTTTTTCCCAATATCCCATGTATTCAAAATCTCCTATTTTATCTCTTTCTATTTATAACAAATAATGCTAACCTATTTTATTCTATATCTATAGTTTTTCCTTTATAATGTTGCACAAATACAATAGACATACAAAGATATTATTGTATTGTAAGTTGTCTCTTTTAGATTCTTTCCTAGTCCAACAAGTCAATCCAATGCTAGCCGCTCTTGTTGAACACCACCAACATCACATGTAAGTACAAGAATTTCCTATTATCAATAAATAGATTTGGTTAATGAACTATAAATATTATTAATTATTGCTCTCGCTTTTTTTTTGCAATGGAATGTAATTTTGCCAAGAATGTAGCTTTTCACAAATACAACTGTGCATAGTCAATGGCATGCTATGTAATTTATAAACATGAAACTATTATTTTATCATGACCATCTTGCTTTTGTAGGTGGAAATCTACATAATTGTAATCATCAGATATGTTGTTCATTGGATACATATTTAGGTAGCAAATTTTTCATTTAAAATGGTGGAGATGAGGAAACAAAAGCAGCAATTTTTCCTTGCAAGGTACGCAGGCAAGTGTTACAAAATTCATGGCATTTGTCATGACTTTCAAATTCATGGAATTCACCGAAAAATTATAAGTTATGCTATTTTCCATGGATTTTATAACACTTCTGACTACATACCTTGTAGGCCAAGAGTGCTTGGGTGTGCATGCATCAGATTTTCCACATGGTGATTATTTCAATCCAATGCTACATATACGTTTGCTTCAAGATGGGTGCTCCAAAAAAAAATTTCAACACTCCCAACTATTTAATGCTAGCATATCAATACATAGATTCAATGGACTGACTATATATACCATTAATTATTTTTACTTTCACATTGTCTTTGATGGTTTTAGACATATACTTAGTTACTTTTATTGCTACCCTTTTTATTCAAATAGGTTGACTACAATATCTTTTTTAAAGTCAAATAAATCATTGTTTCCCCAAAAAACAAGGCATACCTTTTAATTCAATTAAATCACATGAGTAATAATGCTTTTATTTATAAAATTATGGAATGAATACTATTTACAAAAAAGTATTCATATATTAAAGTTATTTTTTTAAAAAATCATTAGTGATGACAATCATGATGGCGCTCTCAAATTTTGCAAATTTCCCAAGTCAAAATTTTTACTTCTGTACTCTTAGAAGTACATCTGACAAATTTGCCTAAATGACCTATGTTGGAGGGTCATAATTTGGAGCTTGTTGATTTTCATGCAAAACCCATTGGTGAACCCACTCATGTGACCTATGTGAGTATGCATGTCAATTTTCAACTTCCCATGATAATTTTAGTCAAGGTTTCAAAAAGTGAAGCTAGAGGGTTTTGGCACTTTTTTGTTGTTTGCAAATTTTCAGTTTTGCAAAGTAGCCTCTCATTCAAGCTTGCATTTTGCAACTAAATAAGCTTCAAGTCAAAATTATTGTTGCTCTCCATTCTCCAAACCAAAATGTACTACCATGTTTATTTTTAAAGTCTGATGAATTGATTTTCTATTTTTACCAGGTCAAAACCAAATGCAATTTCTTCAGTTTTGCACCTAGATTTTCTGAAACCTTTCAAGGAGGTCAACTTTGATCTTCAGTATCTCATGCAAATTGATGATTGAAGGAAAGTTCTCTTACAAATGTTTTCATTGTACTAAAATAATCTATTGTCTCAAATGGTAGTTCACTAGGAGTTGATTTGATATTTTTGCGAAGAGGTTATTTGGTTAGATTTAATTGGTTTTGAATAGCTATAATTGTGCAAAAGTTTAGCTCGGCAACTTTGACATTCAATAACTTTCACCTCGTGATATTTTTCACTGAGCCATGTTTTGCACCCCATTCTCGACACTAGTTTCTACAAGCCTACAAGTTTTCATAACTCCCAGAAGTCATTTGAGCAGTTTTCCAGGCCAATCTAAAGCCCACTTGGCCAGTTTTGATCATTCTTCAAAGTGCCTGAAAAGAAAATTCTGAAAACCCATTTCAAATTGTCACTTTAGATGCATTCAAAAGGTATTCTTAGATCATTTGAGCATAAAATTTGTTTGTAAATTATTTTTTTTTTTTACCAAGCCCACATGGGGGCCTGACAAGCTTTACACAACTATGAGGTTGAAATGTTTGCTTCAAATTATGAGTGCATTGGTGAAAAGAAAACCAAAGTTAGGGTTCACTTGTGAGTGAAAACGTTTCAGATATTTACATTGATACAATGGATTCTAGTTAGAGAAGATATGTGCAAGTCATTAGCTCATGACCTCATTTTAAAGAGTCTATAGAGGTTGTGAAAATTCTTTATCATGCTCTTTGAAGAGAGAAATAAAATGTCAGCAAAAGAGAGAAATAAAGTAAATTCCAAACTCCTTCCTTTGATATCAAAATATAGAAAAATCACATCTACAAAGTTTGATAATAAAGGAAGGTTGAAATCCTTGAAACTAATCACAAAAAATCAAAGCACAAAAAGAAAGAACGAGAAAAGGAAAAGCTTCAGAGGAAGAAGGCAGAGGGAAAATTGTTAACTAGGAAATAGAAGGAAGAAGCTCGCATGTTTCCATTAATGAGAGTAATTCCTTCCCAAAAGTGGGGGTTTATCTAATGTCTCATAGGAGGAATAAATTACTTCAGCACCCAAGAAACCAAAGCATGATAGAAAGAAGAAAAGCGTAGTCCTATTACTGCTGATTCTACAACTTCCTAGCAGGCTATGCCAATAGAAGACCATGAAATCCAAGATGAATCTACTCAAGATTAAAATGATAGTAAATTAAAGGAAGAAGCTAGTGCAATGATAATTAAGCCCGTCGAGAGTGAGGTTTGCATGGATGTGGAGTAGGAGAACTTTCCAACTAATTGAAGGGCACAACTTGATAGAGGAGTTTTAGTTATTTGCTTGAGTGAGATGGGATGCCATCAAAAAGTATTCGATGAAAAAACCTCATAAGCTTTCAAGGTAAGCCCACACTAGGATATGTGCAAAATGCATGCGTTAAAAGAAAATGCAATTAGTTAGTGTGGAGTTGTGTACGAGCAAAACTAGCAGTGGTCAGAGAAGAGGATCAATGGAATGCCACAAACAGGGTATGTTCAAAATGGATTTGTCAAAAGAAAACAACGTGAAAGCAACATAGCACACAATATGAATGTACTGAAAATGATTTAAAAACCTTCAAGCAAGTGTGCTTGGAATTTTCATGGAGGACA
>VDFB02056592.1:0-49970 GCA_007258455.2 Sequoia sempervirens | reverse complement strand
TCATAATAGCTTGAGGCATTTCCTGGGGCAGCGAGATTTAAATGACCGTCAGCAGAAGTGGGTGAGTAAGTTACAGGCATATGACTTTGATATCACCTACATCAAAGGTACCCAGAATGTTGTGGCCGACGCTCTCACGCTGGCCTTATCTGAGTTCTATGGTACATATTGCAGAGGACTGGAGGCATTTGATTGTGGCAGAGTATGCCAAGGATACTTGGGCATTTGGTATTGTTGAGGGATCTATGGTGGACACCAGGTACACACTTGTGAATGACTTGATCATTTACAAGAATAGGATTTTTTTGATCCCAGGATCTGAGATGAAGAACACCATTATGCGAGCCTTTCATGATGTACCCACAGCAGGGCATCCCGGGTACTTCAAAACATACAGACAGGTTCGGGAAAGGTTTACATGGAAGGGTCTTAAGGCAAATGTTCTTCAGTATGTGTGTGAGTGCCCTGTTTGTCAACAGAACAAGTAGGAGAACATGTATCCAGCAGGATTGTTGCAGCCACTTCCGATTCCTGATAGGAAGTGGGAATGCCTGTCGATGGATTTTATTACGGGTTTGCCTAAAGCCCAGGGATGTGATTGCATATATGTAGTTGTGGATCGGCTGACGAAGTATGCCCACTTCTTTCCGATCACCACCACTTACACAGCTACACAGGTAGCAGAGGTTTTCTTCCGTGAGGTTTTCAGATTACATGGGTTGCCTCGAAGCATAGTTAGCGATAGGGATAGTCGGTTCCTGAGTCACTTCTGGCAGGAGGTGTTCAAACTTTGTGGGACCGAGCTTACACCGAGCACCAGTTACCACCCGCAGACCGATGGTCAGACGGAAATAGTGAACAAATGGGTGAAAGGCTACCTTAGGAATTACCATGCAGGGCAGCAAAAGGCATGGGTCAAGTGGATATATTTATGCGAGTATTGTTACAATACTACTTTTCACATGACCATTTAGATGTCCCCCTTCATGGCGTTGTATGGTTATGAGGCCCATAGTTTTCTGGATTTGCTACTGAGTGACAGTAGAGTGCCTAGTGCTGGAGATTTATTGCAGGAGAGTCAAGACACTATGAGGGCTCTTAAGGAAAATATTGCTAAGGCACAGAATCAGCAGAAGCAGTATGCAGATCAGAAGAGGACAGAGAGATCTTTTGAGGTGGGAGACATGATATATCTCATGCTACAGCCCTACCGTCAGTCTACTCTTAGGAAGAGTGGATCGGAGAAGCTTAAGCCACGGTATTATGGTCCTTTCCGGATTCTGAGGCGTGTTGGAGAGGTGGCTTATGAGCTAGAGCTTCCAGCGGATGGTAAGGTCCACAATGTTTTTCATGTGTCACGTCTCAAGAAGGCGTTGGGACACCGTGTGGTACCTTCAGCAGTATTACCTCCCTTAGATGATGAGGGAAAGTTGATTTTAGTTCTTGAGTCGATACTAGAATACAGAGAGAGACAGTTGCGCAGGAGGACTATTAGGGAATACTTGGTGAAATGGAGAGATTTACCAGTGGAGGATGCTACGTGGGAGAGTGAGGAGATTTTGCAACATCCAGAGTTGAGATTGCTTGAGGACAAGCAATTTCAGGAGGGGCGGACTGTAATGTCCCCTTCCAGTTGACATCTCTTAGTTCTTGAGATTAGCCTATTATGTGACCCTCGTAGGCTGATAGGGTGGATAGAGGGTCTGGTTGAGGCTTGGCTTGGCTTGAGTTGGCAGAATCATTCAGTTTGGCTTTCGTTCGGGGTTGTTCGGACATCATTTGCTTGACTTACTATTTTTAGTAAGTGGAGACACTCAGCAGAGCACCCCTGCTATTTTTAGCAGTATGGTTTGGTCGTATGCGGATTCAGTCACTTATCATCTGGCTTCAGACGGTTCGTCATTTGGACCTGTTTTGAGAGAGATATTAATATTTATTTGCCAAAATAAATATTAATTAATTTTAAGCTTATATTATAAAATTATAATATAATTAAATATTATAACTTAAGTGACTTAAAGGAAGGGGTCGACCAACATGAAGGAGGGGCCACTTTTCGATTATTATTTATAATTAAAAGTGCATTCAAAACTATGGAAAAATTAAAAGAAGAATTCAAAGTTTATTTTAATGATGCTTTTTGGGGAAAATCGACCCAATTGAGGAATTATAAGTTTCTTTGAGAGAAACTCATTTTTATTATGTTATGCCAATCGACTTTGATCAATTCTTCCTTCAGAGAACGGAGCCAAGGGTTTCAATTATCTATTTGCATTGGAGAACGAGCCATCTTCAGTGTTGCAGTTCAGAGGCTGTGAGATATTAGCTGATTTATTGCCTGCAGTTGAATAACTTTGTTCAAAGGTTATTACAGATCATCATGTGAGTTCTTAATAGTCAGAGTTTTGGATCGATTCCTTTCCAGAAGGGAATATTTTTCATTTGCCATCATCTCTCAGATATCTGGCACACTTCCCAAGGTAGTACGGATTTTGTTGCTGCTGGTTTAGGGCCGTACTTTTCACATCTTGGAGGCCGTACTTTCTCTACTGCTTGGACGCCTTGTCTTCTGGCTTTTGGTCTTCTCCAGTTTGGACGCCTAGCATTTCAGAGGGAGGTCGCATCATTTTCGAGGAAGGAGAAGAATGCACTGAGTTGGGCCGTACCATTTCAAGCTTCATTATGGCGGCTGCAATCAGGTTTTAGTTGTTGAAATTTGCTTTGCTTTTTAGCTTGCATGTTAGGGTTTCAGTATTGTAATCATTTGGAAAGTAATAATAAGCCTGTGTGCTCATTTCCGCAATCAATCTGCTTCAGTTTACTCTTCCAGTATTCTATTTTAAATTGTTTTAGAAATATTCTTTCAAAATCGCATTCTATATTTGCATGCAAAAACACAAAAAAAATAAAAAACAAACAAAAAAACAAACAGTTTCAGAAACAGTGAGAATAGGGGTTTCTACAGATACTGATTCACCCCCTTGCTCCTCTCACTATTGCCTTGTGATCAACAAGTGCATTCCAAAAGTTGTAGAGAGGTAGCTATTGGAAGCAGATATTTTGTAATTAGATGTCTCCTTGGCTAGTTGTGAGCATTTTGTAGAATTTTGAGTGAAGAGGTGTGTTACACTCCAACTTGTTTGAATTTCTCCCTTACCATAATTGCTGGTGTGATTGTAACATGAACTTGGTAAGTGTCGCAAGTGACACTCGCAACATTATAATTCATTGCAAGTTCCTATTTGTAATGGTCTCTTTCTTGTTGCATGTGATTGTTTGTAAATTTGGAGAAGGATTATTAAGTAGATTTGATTGCTAAATATCATACCTCTTTTGTAATTTGTTATTTGTTGTTTCTAATGGATGAATGAGAATTTGTATCCTAAATAAGGCATCAGTGTTGAAAACCTTGACCCTCCATAAAATCTTTAAGCTATAGTTTAGGTGTAGAAAGTAGGTTTCTATGAATTTTCTGATTCATTGTTATATCTAGGGAATGTCTAAAGAAAACTTTGAAACTAATAATTTTGAGAGGATCATGTTTTGAGAGGTCATAGCAGTGGGTAGTTTTGGTCAAATGACAAAAATTGGGATCAAAGATTGCATTTGAGTATCACTATAATTTATTTATCATGTATATCTTTTTTTGAGACAAAAACTTTCTTTAAGGCCACCTCTAGGAATACCCTCTTGGGCCTAGCTGAAACCAAAGTGAAGGGGAGTTTAGCCACTCTCAACAATTGGCATGTTATCCATCCCTCTTTGTTGATGGGCACATTTGTCCATCCTCAAGAACGACATATCCTTGGCCTTGAGTTGGATAAATCCCTCTAGAAGTGTGAGTAGTCATTTTTGGACCCAACATGTAGAATGAACTAATTTCAAATCATCCAAGAACAAATGTGATGACCTGAGAATTGTCTAAGAAGTTAAAGATGGTGACACCTCCCAAATTTGATGGTACATAGTTAGGGGAAGTGGCAGAATCTTGGATTATAGAAATGGAGAGATACTTTGAATTCCTTAACTACTCAGAGATAGTCAAGGCATTGTGGGGAGCATATTATTTGATAGGTGAAAAGACATCATGGTGGCACAACTAAAAGGGAGAGTTAGGATTGACAAACGATAACATCTCTTGGGATTTGTTTGTAACACTATTTTGTAAGAGATGTCTACCACAATTTTTTCTGATGAGAAAGTGATAGAGTTCTGTTGATGTGATTTTTGTGACCGCACCAATCAACAGAACAAAGTTGTCCGAAGGCTACTCCATTCTCTCTTGATCAAAGTATTCCATGCGCTAAGATTGCGAGATAGATCACACGTTCAACTCCAAGGTTCCGAAATGCTTTGGAATACCCTTAGTTGGTTGGTTGTGAATTGCTGTTTTTACGAGGGGACTTACACAATTGTTCAAGACACTTGCAGTTAATAGTAGATGGATGATTGGAAGGGATTTATATAATGCGGATGATTTAGCAATAAGTACGTTTTCCTAAAACTAACCAAAGATGAACGGAATTGAAATGAGTGCAAGGGTAAGAAGGTTCTAGATTCTATTCTAAGGCGGGACATGGGATCAATCTCAACATCTTCAACCAAACTTTGCTCCACCTCATGCTGGACAACTTACACAAAGTTGGTGCAATCTTTAAGGGGATAGCAAGAAATTTTCAAGCTACAATTCGACACCAAGATACCGTCAAGACGACGCATACCAAGATATGAATTGCAACTGAAGTTAAGCTTACAAAATGCTTGAGTTGACCACACAAGGCGAGCTTGCCGTCAGCAAATTGCTAGTGGTATGGAATAAAAGAAGTTGCCTTTATCGATGCCACAAATCCACAACTAATATCTACTTGCATGAAATGGAAATGCTATTCTTAAACTATTTTACGCTACTCTACGCTACTTGGAATTGAAGGGATGAAGAAACCTTGCTAGCTTTCCATAACAAAGACGAATTTCACCATCAATGAAAAGATCTTCTATTATGAAAGTTTTACACAAAAATCTCTTACAAAAGTTTTCAAAGGAAAACTTTCCTTCTCCTCCAAACTATGCTAAGCTATCAAGCAAAATGTCTACTCCCTAATATCTCCTCTAATCTGATCACTACTCTAATTTCTAATGACTACAAATGAGGGGGACTCCCCCTTTTATAGATAGCCAAGTCCAACGGACGGCTCGGATTACAATCAAATCAAAGGCTTAGACTGAGCCACCTCAGCCCTAACCTTAAAAACTGCCAGAATGGGGAGTGGTACATTAAATGAATCAAAGATTCCCACTCACTCCCAAAATAGTAAAGGCAATTAATGCCCACAATCAGTCTTCTAGAAGATCATCATCCAGAAGTGCATTCCCATTCTCCTTTTCTCTGGCTGCAAACTCAATGAACCTGGAAAGCATAGCTTGAACCTCCTGAATTGAAATAGGTGGAATGCAATCGAGCTGAAACTCTAACACTGTGATTGACTGCTCGTGCTGTGTGCAAGATTTTCTCCAAGCAACTAAGGCATCCTGCGTACTCTGAATCAAGCTGGAGAAAGTAGAAGTGTTCTCAAAGTCGTCCTGCACAAAGGTCTTCACTTTCGAGAAGAAAGGTGCCATCCTACTCCTCAAATTATTAGTAGTCACCTCATCAGGATTTAGCCGTCTAGCAAAGATTGCCTCCAAAGTATTCAGGACTCCATCAATGATGTTCGTCATTGCCTTCCTGACTCTAGCCGAATCTGCCTGTGCTGCGTCAAAGAAACCACGCCCTGCGATTACTGAAGAGTACCATCTAGAAAAGTCATACCTATCATTCTCCTGAATGACTCCTCCATCAATCAACATCTGCAAAGGAGCATGCCTCAATGCCTCTAGACGTTGAATAACTTTGCTCTGATAAACCGAAGCATCACCCCAGGCCTGATCAACTGCCTCCATACGTGCCATGATGCTGGAAGCTTGCTGGTAAGCATGAGCAAGGTCCTCCATAAACTTTTCTGTTTCAGCACGAACACTTGTAACCCATTTGTCTGCCTCATGTGCCATCTTCCTTGACTCTTCCAAGCTACTGACTGACTCTTTGGATAATTCAGCTGGAAGCTGTATTGCCGGAATCTCTTGCCCACCAGGACGAGACAATTGCTGCATATATCCTATCAAAGCCTTATGTTCCTTCTTCAATTTCTTATATTTTCCTTCCTTCCTGAACAATCTATCCTTGAGTGCGTGATAGGAGTTATCACATTCTTCAACAATCTGTGCACCTGTGGGACGTCCTAACTCCATAGTTGTGATCACATAGTTCTCCGGCACTGCTTCATCTCAATCACAATTAACTCGTGGCACCGCCATATGAAGGGTGCGGGAGCCATCCTCATCAGTTGATATCTTTGAAAATTTTCGTGCCCTCTTCTTTTGTGGAGGCGTGCTGATCCTGTTCAAAAACTCTTCCATCTCTACTGCTGGATCAATCTCTTCGCTGGGGCTTCTTCTCATCCTATCTCTAAGCCAATCATGCACAACATGCTGAATAACAAAGGGCTGCTGTTCTTGTGCCTCAACTTCATAGACTTGTTCAACTTCAATATCATTCTGGCGAGGCTCATTGGCCTCAAGTGGCTGAGTATCTCCTAAAACTATATCATCATCCTCTAAAGCTGTCTCCAACTCACGCTGAAACTGAGTGTCAGTAGCAGTCCCCTCATCATCCTGCTGATCATCTCTAGTAGGTGTGTTGACACTCTAGCCAACCGACTCTCTCCGTGGTGGCTGATTTTCTTCATGTACCTCCTGCACCTGATTCAATGCATTCCTTTTATTAGCAAAAAGAGAAACCTCCTGTATACTCGGAGAACGTGTCTCCAATGGCGTGGGTGATTCAACTACAACTCTTGGAGGCACTGGTTGAACAGGCTCCTGCCGAACTGGCTCCTTCCTTCGAGATTCTGGACCTCGTGTAATTTGTTTCTTCTTGCTAGTAGTGGGTGTCCTGTGATCTCCCATCAAATTGTAGGTCAAGGAAATTGACCTACCCTTTAGTTTGCTCACATGCCTGTCAACCCATGCTCTGGTAAATGTCAAGACTGGAATGGAAAGTGTGTCCAAGTCGGCAATCTCTGGTTCTGACCAATCTGGGAGTGGAAGTGGAGTATCTCTCACTACCTCATAATCTGGATGGAGAACATTCATGTCCTCGCTCACTTGGTCTGGTACTGGAATGACTTTGCACTCCCTGATCATACTCAATGGCAACCTAGAGAACATCCTCCTCCTGACTTTAGCCTCGTCTGATGCACCAGCCCAATAATCCTCAATATTTGCCTTATGTTTAAATTCTTCTTACATTATCCACTTGATGTTGCTATGTGGATCATAATGCTGTCTGCTGGTATGATAGGAAAAATGAAAGAACTGAAGCTCACTTTTAGCTTCTCTAGCTGCTTGAAGTGAATGACACATTTCGTCTGAATTACCCATGACAATCGGGAAGTCAACTCCACCCTTCTTCTTTCTTTTCTGAATCTTATCGTAGGCAACTAGTTGCCTAGATATCTCTTAACATTAAAATCCTATTGGTTGGGTACTTAGGCAGCCTATATGGATATGAAGAAAAACCTTGCAGCCTGATGTAAGAAAACTTCATAAATTGTATAAACCAGCACCCATACCTTTCAATCAATTCTTGGGCTTCCTTCGAGATCCTATGATGAATATGCTCCTGAAGTGATCTCGTGATATGCATGGTGAAGGCATCATTGACGCGCTTGTAGTAAGTAGTGCTTGTCAGGTGCAACTGCGGACAAGCCTCATGGATTTTGAATTGATGAGAACCACAACCCACTGGTTCCTTGTATGAAATTCCTCTGTATCTCGTCATACGAGCCAACATGTAAATAAGGTAGGAGCCCATGTAGAATGTCTTTGTTCTTCTCAAACTCAGGAGCTGTTCGTGCAAATTGTCACTAATCATCTCAGTCCAGTCGACATACTCTTTTCCTTCTAGCACGAGGTTGATGTAATAGAACATCCACGGTTCAAAAATAAAAGCCTGTGGGCAGCCTCCAACTCTGCTCAGCATCATAATCAAGTCACAGTACTCCTACTTCAAGTCATCTGATATAATCTACCTTGGCAGCTTTGTACGAGAGGGCTTGGGGTTGCTCATCCAGCGAGTATTGATCGTCTCTATACATCTTTTGAATGCAGAAGCATACATTTGTTCAGCTCGTTCTCTTGATTTGTAAATCATCTTCTTATGTGCTGGGATCCCAAAAGCTTCGCCAATGGCTGCAGGAGTGAGGTTGGCTAACACTTGGCCATCTTGTGACATAATTGATCTGTGGTCAGTCTCATAATAATTGGCACACTCCATCATTAGCTCCGAGCACTGAATAGCTGGTGGAAATCCAGCAGCTGCATACAATCCACTTCGAACAATGTTGTGTGAAGTGATTGAAGGTTGGTGACTGCCAATCCCCAGCATTCGATTCTTGAAAGTCTCCAAGTTGAAAGAGCCCAAATTCGTGTCAGCAAGCTTGGCCAACTTCGAAGTAAACTTTGACTCTGGCATGAAAGGCTTGCTCAGCTTTTTGATAACAGCTTGTTTGGATGCACCATTGTTGTCCTTGCCAGTTGTTCTTACTTCAGCCATCCTACAAAACAATAAACAGCCATCAGCAAATAACTTAAAAAAATAAATAAAATATCATGCAGGGGCTGCCAGTCGATTTTTAAAAACTTGAGAAGTTGCAACATTATATCTCATTTGCAAACCTCACTTCTCCTTCAACAAATTCGAACCTTCAACACTTAGAAAGTTTCTAAGCAAGCTTCAACAACTTCACTTCAACACTCAGCAACTTCAAACCTTGATAAAATCATCAACTTTACTTCAGCAACTTAGATTCTTTTAAATTCGAACTTCAACAATCTTCCAATGACTTAGCAAATTTCAGCTTTAGCCACTCACTTCTACTTCAAGTCATACACTTTCAGCTTCAGCAACAAACTCAGATTTCAGCCTTCAGCTTCAGCAATCTTCTTCTCCTCAAATCGAATTTCTCACTTGCACTTTCACACTTCAGCTTCAGCAATAAACTTCAACACCAAGTCGAATACTTTCAGCCTCAGCAACTCATTGCAACACTAAACTCAGAGCAAATTTGAATTTCTTCAACTGGTGAAGAGAAATGAAAAACCTTAAGCTCTTATAGCAAAATCGAATTCTAGAAAGAGGCTAAGTTTAGCCAGTACATTAAATCTCCACTACTTCTCTTCAAGAATTCAAATTTCCCTCTCTTGCCAATTTCAACACTTGTCACCCGACGCCTGGAATCTTGGCCTTCTAGAAGTTCAACTTTGACTGGAGCATTTTAATTCACTTTTGAAAATATTTACTTTAAATTCACCTTTTAACAAATTTTACTCACCAGCCGGAGCTCTGTCATTCAACTTTAAATTTCATTGACCTTTGACTCTGGAAAATTCATCTGTGAAGAATTTAATCAAAATCATCTAGGCAATTCACTTCAAATTCATCGTCTGGAAATTTTTATACATTTTATTCAATTTGCCTTAGAAAATTTTAAATTTTCCCCTTAGGAAAATTCATAATTCGAGCACCGATTAAATTCTTCATCCTGAAGGCCTTGGCAAAGTTTAGAAGACTTGGAAATCAACTTCTCATCAATGATCCTCGATACCTAGAAGAGAATTTTCTTCAGAATTTGTCGAATTCATGGGTATACAACGAATGGGTTCATTTAATTTTTCTTGAATTTTGAACCTTAGAAAAATAATTTTTTAACAAATTTAATCCATTTCTTCACATCTGTGAACATTTCTTGTTGCTTTGACTTGAAAACTTTTTATCAATCCTGCGAAGCTGATATCATCCGACTTCATCTCCGGCAATTTTGCTCACGTCTTAGTCAACTTCACCAATATTTCAATTTGGGCGTATTTCTCCTAAGGAAAATTTCTTTGCCTTAGAAAAAAAATGGAATCACTTAGCATTTTTTAAATTTTTGCCTTAGAAAATTTTAAATTCATCCTCAAATCATCTTGTCTGCGGTGAGGAAATATTTATCAACTCACTTAGAAGATTTTTCTATCAAACGCCTAACATGTTTTATTCACATCACCCCATAGGCTTAATATTCCCAACGCCTAGCAATATTTATCTTACCATCTTAGGCGCTTTTCACACTTGAAGGGGAATATTCAATGCCACCTTTGACCTTTTCTTCTTCCTGGCGCATTTGAGAGGGTGAGAGGGATGTTAACTTTCAACGCCTAACATGTGACCCTTGAGCTCCCTCGTTTTTTTCCTTACATGCCCTCATTTGGGTGCATTTTAGCATGTATGGAGGATGAAACTCCCAACGCCTTTGCTTTGACTTGTTGACTTCCTTGTAGCATGGGCGCATTTAGCATGATGTGAAGGATGGGCGCATTTTGCCTATGGTGAAGGATAAAACCTTTGACTCTTTGACCTTCTTTGAAGCATGGGCACATTTCCTAGGTGGTGGAGGATGAAACTTCATACTTAGAAACTTTTTCAAATACCTTGCTTTGTGAGGAGGGCGCATTTGGAGGTGGCAAGAGGATGAAACACAACACTTAGAAAATTTTCATGACTTCCAGCTGAGATGGGCGCATTTGACCCAAGGAGCAGGATGAACTTATGCCTTAGAAATTTTTTCCATCAACTTCCTCAAAGTGGGTGCATTTAACCAAGGCAGGAGGATAAACCTAACACTTAGAAATTTTCCTGACTCTCCAGCTAAAGTGGGCGCATTTTCAAGGTGATGAAGGATCAAGTCTCAGACTTAGCCATTTTTCCTTTCTTCTGCCAGAATCTCCATGTCCTGCTATTTATACTAAGTCCTCTAATTTCTACACTTCTGAAGCTCAGAACGATTTGAAATTTTGAACGCTGGATCTTCATGACCTTGTCAGCTCGTTGACACTGCTATTCTGAGCTAGCCTGCTAAAAATAGCATATTTTTGAAGGTGATTTACTATTTATAGTAAGTGCTCGTTTCTGAGACTTCCATAACTCCGTTTGACTTGAAATTCGAATGGTGTGCTCCTCATTGGGTGACTTGCCCGTTGACACTGGCGCCTGCTGCTGACTTTCTATTTTTAGAAAGTTTTTCAAATTTTGCCTTTTAAGCTGCTTTTGACTCTGAAAGCCCTGATTTTGCTTAGTTTTAATCCTCGGGATACGATTGAACTGCTGGTGCCTGATATCTGCCCTGAACCTGCTATTTTTAGCAATTTACTAAAAATAGCAATTGCTCGGAATGTCTTCAAATTTCACGTGCTGAATGCCTGAAGTGCGGTGGTTGTGGCTGGATGCCGTCTTTGCATGATCATCGTGTTTTGTCCTTGAATCTAGGAAACTCTAATTTCTCTGTGCCAACCTACTAAAAATAGCAAGTGTCTGATTTTCCATCCTCTGCAACTCTGTTTGACCTCGTTTCTGTTGCATTGCATCCCGTTCGTGATTCTGATGCGCTGGGAAGTGGCCGCCAGAGTGTATCTGCTAAAAATAGTAAGTTGCTGAAGGAGTGACTATCTCGCTTTGCATGTCACATCACTGTGAAGCTCTCGAAAAACCCATAAGGAATATGCAGACATGCAAAGAATACCCTGACATGCAAACCCTAAAAATAGCCTCTGAAGGCTGAACTCTAAAAGTTATCATCTCGCTTTGCATGTTATACCATCGCGAAGGTCTCAGAAAACCTAGAAGGGATCCTCAGACATGCGTTGAAAAACTCTGCATATAAACCCTGAAATTTGCTCGGGAAGCTGAACTGCTAAAAATAGTAAGTTGTCCGTTTCAGCTCAAATTTTGCCAATAGTGAGTTCAAAGTGTTTTGAATGCAATGTGATTGTCGAAACTTTGAAAATGCTGAAGGAATGCCTAGAATTACACACTAAAAATAGTAAGTTGTCAGAATATGATGAAATTTAGCTGAGAGTCTGCAGGAAGCATACTGACGACAATGTTAATCTCTATTTTCAATTTATTCACTCCGTTTGACCTCGGATTGGCTGGAAAGTACAAACCCTAATTCTCAGACTTGGCCAAAAGTTTCTGTTTAAACTCGCAGACGGGAACGTCCCGGAAAGACAGATAGCAACAAAGAGACAGAAAGAGGGAGATAGACACAAAAAACCAAAGCCAAAAGACCAGAATGGAGCAAAAATTAGGGGTCCCCATTTTGAATGGGGCGATGTGTGGAAAAGGTCACAACAAGTTCCTTAACTTGAAAGAGGTAGATTTGCATGGACTAGATAAGATGGGATTAGTTTTGTCTTGGCATTGATTATAAATATAGAAAATTTATCTTGGGATTGAATATAATATAGGAGTTGAGGTGGATTTGCATGGACAAAATAAGATGGAATTATTTTTGGAGAAATCTGGTAAATAAGAAAGAAAACTTTAGGCCTTGGAAACGGCTTATTAAAACTTCAACAAGAGATTCAAGGCACCTATATTTCAAAGAGGGGTAGACAAAACTGGAAATTATGAAATTTGGCAAAATATGAATCAAAGAACTTTTTTCAAAAGGCTAGGTAATGGCAACAGTGGTAACAATAGGAATAATTTTGGAGGGAATAATAGGAGGAACAATAATAGGAATGAAATAGCATTAGTGCCTTGAGCAAATGAAGTGAATATTGGAGAGTAGAATAGGATAATGTAGAGAACCCAACTAGGTCAATGTTTCTTGTTTGGGGGTAATCATTATGCTAGGGAGTGCCCTAGAAGACAAGGAGAGATGCAAAATTTCTAAAATAGACCCAACTCTACCCAACCAACTATACAAAATCGGAGACATGCAACTCTTGATAACATGCAAACATGATAACATAATGTTCCCATTGAGGTTGGAGTTAATTTACATGTACTTCTTGTTATTGTTTTAATTGATATTGGGTCTACAAAATGCTTTATTTCTTTTGATATCATTTCCAAGTTGGGTAGACATATTTGTCACGTGGAGACCTCATGGATGGTACAATACGAGAATAAGGCAACAAAAGTGGTTAATAAATGTGTTGTAGGTGCCAAAATTCAATTTCTTGAATTCGCCACCAATATAGATTTGTATGTAGCCCCCTCGGATCATATGATGTGATCATTAGAATGAATTGGTTGATCAAGCATAAGAAAAATGTGGATTGCTATGCAAAGAATGTAGAATGCATGGATGATTTAGGTTAGAAGGTAGTATTGCATTAGATCTATTGTCTTGTGGTTCATAGAACCATTTCAGCTATGTAGTTGAAAAGGGCTAAAAAAAAGGGGGCCCAATTATACGCCATAACCATAGATGAAGAAGTAGAAGAACAAACTGTAATGTCCCCTTTTTAGCATGCTCATGTTTGCGGATGGTTTAGCCTATAATTTTGACCCTTGTAGGCTAATGAGGATGGTTAGAGGGTCTTCTGAGGTTTGCATCATCTCTAGTGTTCAGTGATCATCAACTTTGGGCCTTCGTTTGGCGTTCACAGGAGCTCTAGTGCTATACTTACTATTTATAGTAAGTCAAGAGACGGATGAGAGGGACCCTTACTATTTTTAGTAAGGCACTTGGTCGTATGGAGATTCACAAAGTTGACCCCCGTTTCAAGCGGTTTGATGAAATCTTAAATATTTAAGAAGTTATTAAAGTTTAAATGGCTTAAGATAATATTTAATTATTAAAAAAGGCCATATTATAATGCTATAATGTTATAACTTAACGTTATAACTTGAGGGTCAATTCATCATTAAAAAGGGGGCCATTTTATTAATTAAATATTGGGTGCCAATTCCAAAGTATTTTTACGAAATATTAAAAGATGCAAGAAAATAACATTTTAATGTTAATAAATGTGCCTTTTTGGAGAAATTTGACTTTCTCAAGAAGGGTTATATATTTTACTTTGGAGTCTTTTTACATTCATTGGATTGAGCATTGGTGTTGATGAGTTTTTGTTTGAGAGAGGAAGCCAAGGGTTTCTGAATCAGTTAGCCATTGGAGAATGGTAAACTCTCCATTGTTGCAGCCTTTTGAAGTAGTGAAATATCTATTGAATTTGGCATACATGAGTGCATCATACAGGTGTTCCATTTGTGCAGATTGATGAGGTTATTCAGAGGATTTGAGAGCAATATCACACAGGAGATTTGAAGAATTGTAGAGCAGTGCTTCTGATTTTTTATATTGTTTGCTGGCATCATTTACTAAGAGGTACGACCTGTTTATACAAGCTATAGCAGCAGCAAATTGTGATTTTGGGCGAAGAGGGCGATTTTGGTGAAGGAGGGTGTAATGTCCCCTTCTTGAGCATGATCATTTCAGTTGACCGTTGGCCTATTTCGGAGACTCGTAGGCTACTCGGAAGGTGAAATTAGGGTTTCTTGTTTCAGAGGTTGTTGTTGCTCGTGACTCGGAGATTGGATTGTGGTTTTTTTCTGGGTTTTCAGAGAGCTTCACAGTGGTGTGACTTGCTTGGCGTTCCGAGCACCTTTAGGAATTTACTATTTTTAGTAAATTCTATTTTTGGCAGTGGTCCTGTTGTTTTCGGCACAATTGGCTCTCTTCTTCTGTTGGCTCAGATGGTTTCTTCATTTTTGGCCTTGGGATGCACTTTGGAGAGATAAGTTCAATTTATTTAAATAATGTTATATTTTGATGTTATAATTTAATGTTGACCCCCCCTTGGCCTAGCTACATCACTTAATGTTGTTTTAAAAAGTGGTCTTTATGGGTGGACGCCTCATAGGGGGTGATTTAATATTTTCTAAAGTCTAAAATCTTGCTTGAAAAAGGGACGCAACCTTGTTGAGAGGTTTGATTTAAAAATAAAGTCAAACTAAGCTTTGGGAAGTGGGACGCCATCCAAGGAGGGAAAATGAACAAATTCAAATTTGAAAATTAGGGCGCCTTCTTGAAGCTTCTAGAAGACTCCTCTCAAGCTTATAAATTGAGGCCTTTGCTCTTCAGTTGATCATCTTATGTCTACAGTAATGTTACTCTGCCGGAATGGTACTGGGATCGCTTCGAGGAATGAATGCCTCCTAGCTTTGGCATTGCTTCTTGCTTGAAAGATAGCAACTAGTGGTGAGATAGTTGTAGTTGATTGATTTTGTAGTGAGATTTTGCATTGTAGTGGTTTATTTGCATGTTGGAGTTGAATACTGCATATTCTATCAAATTCTGGAGTTGCTGTTCATCATGGCTGATTGTAAGTTTCTTTCATAGCTTTCATAATAAAATTATTCTTGTTCTGGGTATTGACCCCTTGAGTTTCTAGTCTTGAAGCGACCAATCTTGGCAAGTTTTAGATTTTATTATCAAGAACTGATTTTTCTAGAGAGAAATCGCCCTTCCACTAGGGCCGTACCATTCTGTACTTGCTTTGAAATCTGTGCAAAAAAAGACAGCAGTTTGGGTCTGTTTTAGAGTTCTTACTTGGGCGCCTTCATTCTAGGAAGCTAATGCACTTTATTTGGAGTCATTTGGACGAGTCTAGTGTGAGATGCAAGCATTTTAGTAAGGGCCTGTGTTGCTGATTAAGTATTTTCAGTCCATGGTCTGTCATATCAGATTTGAGAATTTGCATTCCTGGTGAAGGTTGGTGATTAGGAGGTCATACTAAGCTTTGTGGAGATCATATTCTTAATTGCAGCATTGGAGAGCTTCTCATCTTGTTCTTTGCAGGCACAATCTATTACAATTGTACGCTGATCAGTAGTATTGTCAGCACTTCTTAATCCTTCTCTTCATGCTTTGTAATACCCCACTGAATAAGTGGAAGAGGCTGGCTTGCCGCCTATTTACATTTTGAATTGCATTGTAGTACTTAGCATCTCCGCCATATGGTAGCTTCATCCCCACTTTGGGTTTGAAAGCACATGCTTCACGTCGAGTTTACTTTCAGCAATTGTAGTTGGTAGGGATCCTCTGACCATATGTCCGTCCATCTTGGGCACATTCTTGGTTAGAGTTACTCTTTCAGCATGCATTGAGATCCTCTGACCATATGCTCACACCTTGCCCTACTCGGGATCTTGATGTACATTCTTGGTTAGAGTTGTATTCCGCATCGTTTTAGTTTAAGTGCTAACCCTAACGGATGTGTGTTGCATTGCTCATTGTAATAAAAAATTGAAAAAATTGGTTCGGTATATTTTAGAGGGCATATAAAAATCTGAATAAATTCCAAAGAGGATGCCCAACCTTGTAGACTCCAGCCGCAGCAGATTCAAGGAAAAGGCAGCTTATCTAGTGAGAATCAAACTTCTTTATGAGGTACTTTTTCGCAGAAATTTCATATCAGCCTTTGTAATATTTCTTATTTTTCTGGGTATGCTTCTATTCAGTTCTTGTCATTGAAGTTGATCAATAAAATATGACAGTAAGGAGCTGCATTTCATTCATGTTATTGTATTTCATTTTGGTATCTTTCTTTTAATTTCAATATATGCAAAAATTCAAAAAAAAAAGCAGAAAACCCTCGTAAACACAAAAAAAACAAAAAAAACAAACAAGTCTCAAAAACAAGGGCACTAAGTGTTCTTACACAAACACCCACCATGGAAACTCACCTTTTCTTCATGACTTCAAGGACATATTTCCCAAGGAACTACCAAGGCTTCACCCTAAGAGAATATTTGATTTTTCTATAGAAAATTGGAGTATTTTTGAGGCCATTCACACAAAGAAGTGCAATAGGTTAACACAAAAACACATGAATGATGTTTTTGTGTGGTACAACCTTTGGTTGTGTGCAAAGAAGGTGGAGGGGTTGGAGATGTATGAGGCACTAGACCTTGATGACATTGATCTATATTTGAACTAGATTGCTAAGGATGTGTATCCCATGTTTATTGCTGATGAGATAGCTGATTTGGAGAGGAAGGCAGCAAATGTAGTAGCAAATAATGAAGCATAAGGCAAGGTTTTAGAATGGGCTTAATCAAATGCACAATAAATATTGTTTTTCAACAAGAAGCACTACCATTTAGTTGAAGGGTACCCACACAACCATTTAGGAGCTTTGGTTGTAGAAGAAATTTATAGATCATGAACATTGAAATTATACTTTATAATTTTTATTATTTTTATTGAAATTTGGAGTTGATATGTATTGAACTTGTTTTTTGATCTATGATGTATTTTCTACTCTAATTTTGATCTATAGATGAAGGAAATCAGTAATATACTCTCTAAATTTAGTAATATGCATGTTTTTGAAGAACTTGTTATAATTTTATGTGGTTTTTAATGTTTGGAAAGTTTGCTGAGTACTTGCCAAGTCCAGAGTCTGGGCCAAATTTTAGGTCTGCTGAGTCTGTGTTCTTGAACTATGCTTCCAACCTTTTTAGATAGCCCACTGAAGATCCTTCATCATTGCTACTCTTTTTGTATGATTTTTTGTATCAATTTTGAGGTCCATTGTTAAGATAGCTAAAGGTTAGCTGTGGTTATCATGGAACATGCCCTCGCGATTGTGCATGGACTTCCTTTTGCAGCCCTATCAAAATTTGTCTCAATTACTCCTATGTGGGATGCCATCCATCTTATTAATTTGATGCATTGCGGCTTATGACCTACCTCATTATTAGGGATGAAAAAAGCTTTACTTATTGAGGGAAACTCCTTTTTTTGTCCTTGCTTTTTCTTCTTTCTTTCTTCTTTTATCCTTAAATTCTATCATTAAAAGTTCAAAGTTTAAAAATTTAAACTTAGGTTAAATTCTGTGCTTTAGTTACTGGTTTAAACTTAGGTTATAAAGCTATTTTTACTATGAATATAGCAAAACATATCTGAACCAAATGGTGAAAGGGGCATGTGTCTTAGCACACAACCTTACAGAATATTATAATTAGTTTTATTGCAGCTTTACTTTTCTTTTTGAGTAACTGACAGTGTTACTGTTGCAGTAGAATTAACTAGCTCCCTCATTGGTTGATCTTCTTTCCAGGTATCGCATACATGTTCTAGATTTAGATCCATCCTCTGTGACAGCTGGAGGCCGGTTGGAAGACACTTCACTGGTGGAAAAGTTTTCCATTTCTGAAGATGCTTATGATAAACTTGATGGTAAGTAGTGTATTGTTACATATGTTGTATGTATGCTTCTAACTTCGAAATATCACATGTTTTCTTCAAATGATTTAAGACTTATTTAGTCTTGATGTTTTCTGTTACTTGTGAACAAACATAGCAAGATTCCTAACTCTTTAAGGAAAAGTCCTAAGATGCATGGAACAAATAAAGTATAATATTAATTCTTGTAAGTGTTAATTTTGTATACGTTTGACTGAAAGTAGATTCATTATGAATACAACATATTCATTGAGAAAATTAAGAAGTGTTTTTATAAATAATTGCAAATTGGGGCTGTGTAGTAGAAATACGTCCTTCATCTGTGTTGGTTGAATGTTTTGTAAACTTGTGAGGTTTAGCAAAATTGTAGTTTCAGCCACAGTGTGTGAGATAAAACTCTCCTAATTAAGGGAAGGCTCCCCCTTTTTACTAACTAAAACAAATATGGGTGGAACGATAACCCTTCCTCTTGTTTCAGGAAAGATTAAATTCTTTTCTCTTCACAGAAAAGTAACATTTAACTTTTAGATAAACTCTTACATCAACTTGCAATAAAATGGAGAGAAAGGAAATGAAGTTTCCTGAAAGCACAAAGACTTCCGTCACTTCCTTCGAGACGGGGAAACAATTTCAAGCACAAAGTCTTGAAAATCTGAGATCCTATCTACCCTTTTGAAAGATAATTTGAGAACAAGTTGCAATATATAACAGCACAAAGTCTGTAAGTATAATGCATTCAAGAATCACCTAATATGAGAATTATTACAAGCACAAAGACTTATAATTCTTCCCAATTCCTAATCACAAATTAAGCTAATTTGACCTTTGAAACTATGAATTCAAACTTTAATACTCACAACACAAAGTCTGTAGATATTTCAAGTGAAACTCTCTTTAGCAATTTTCCACAATCTCCAAATAATCACAAAGCAATGCTCCAAAATGACATAAGAACACAATGGATGCAAAGTAGGACTTCAACACAAAGTCTGAAATTTCCAACTCTTTGATATTACTTGAAAAATAACAACTTATAACTATAAAGCTCAAAGTCTTTATGAGTAGAAAATTCTGCAGAATTTTCTTGCTTGCCAAAAAAATAAAAATTACAAAGGACCCTCCCAAGTATTTATAGGAGAGATGTCATGAGAAAAGGTGGGAGGATCCCAACTAACTTGAGAAATTCTTTCAACCACCAACTACTTGCAATTGACTTATTCCAAATTACAATCCTAATTTATCTTGACTTGTAATTTGATTACATGTAATTACAATTTCTGCCTTTACATGTAATTTGTCCAAAGGAACAAAACTGAAAATTAAATAGCACTTCAATTATTTCCATGGCTATCTTTGAAACATTGAAATTTATGAATGGAATTCTGTAGTTCATCAGGATTTGGCCCTTGTGTGTTCTTGGCAACAACAACTGTCTTGATGATGGTATCAAAACATCTGATGATTGACAATCGATGCTCTTCCAATGCAATCTGCATCTTATTAAGAAATGCATGATGATCTACAAATCTGTTGATAGATTGTGCAATGAAGGTTTCAACTTCTAGTTCTTGATGAAATTTTGCTGTTAATGTTGAAAGTATAACATCTTTAGGAAGTACTTCACCATTTTGATCCTCTAGCTTGCAAGATTCCTTTTCAAAGCTTGAAATGATATCCTGTTCTGCTTCAACCACTATCTCTTGAGCAGCCTGTATATCTGAAATGAGCTCTTTGAATACCAATGTTTTGTTTAATAGGAGCTCTTCAGTCTCAATATACATTTCTTTGTTTGGTATTACTACATTGGCATATAAGATTTCCAAACGTTCTTCATTCAAAGTATACCAACTTTTCAAATCTCTTTCCATAGATTCCAAGCTTTGTTTGAAAGTGTCTGAAGTTTGGTGTAGTTTCAACTTTGCTATTTTTATATTAGTCATCACATCAAGGCCCTTTTTAACGACTTGAGTACTTTGATTTATCAATTGATCAACCCAAGAATCAACTGCCCTTGCTTTTTGTCCAACCTTTTCAATTTGTTTAATGGATTCTTCAGAAATAGAGGAAGACAATGAATCAACTATCTCTGAAGATTTGGTAATCTTTTGAATTACTGATACAAGTTGTGCATTCTCCTCTTTCAGCTTTTCTTTCTTTGCCAATAGTTCATTATAACTGTGTGTCAAGACTGTTACTGAACTTTGGGCGTCTTGCATCATGCTAGCATGTGTTTGTTTGCCTAAATCCACCCTGGTGAATTTGTATTCAGATACTTGCATCTCTTCTGGTGACTTGTCTGCAAGAGGTTCAGCTATTTCTGCATACTTCATTCTATTGCTGTCCACAACCACCCGTGAAACCATTTTAGCTTTCTTTGCAACCTTTGGCTTTGATTTCTTCAACTGCTGGAAATCAAACACATCAGGAGAGATTGCCTGTTCTTTCTCTTTAAAGTGACTAAACTCAACCATGGAGGAAGATCCAATGTATTTGCATCTGAACCAACAATTGTGGTTTGTGCAGAAATAGATTCATTTTGTACCACAGTTGTTATCCTAGGAGATGTCTTGGTTTGAATTGCAACAAGAGTTTGTTCAAATGGCGTATTGTGATCAACATTAGCCATAAAGTAATCAAAACTTGCAGCTGATGTATCTATCTCTGGAAGTGTCATCTGTGATGTCATTGGATACATCGGATTGGCATCAAAAACATTCTCCAACTATCATGCATATTCTCCATAAAAGTGGTCAATGTGGATGAAGTTGAAGTATGAAGAGCAACTTCCGTAGGAGCAATAGAAGAGACAAAAACCGTTGAGAAAGAATCAACATCACTATCAATTTGAGACATAGGAGACAATATTGATACTGGTGCAACATCAATATGTGGAGACATTATACTTAGAACAGTAGGGGATTCAAGAACATCTCCCTCTTGCTGATCGATGATTTGGATCTGCGTCTCTTTAACTTCCTTCCCTTTTAATGTTGTTTTCTCCAAAGGTTTTTCCACAGCATGACTGACTTTTAACTTAATTCTGGTTCCTGAAGAAGAAGTACCTTCCTTGGACTTGTCTCTGACTTTTGATTTCAATCCAACAGGTCCAGCTGAATCATCATCATCACTAACTTTGATTTTTATGGTTTTGACACCTATATTCTTGAGCCAAGAATTAGTATTTGCCAAAACTGATTGAAATCTGTTAAAGATAGAACTTGATTCTTTATGAGACCACTACATTGCTGGAATAGAAGCGTCAACAACCCTTTGTTCCTCATACTCTGGATCTAAAATCTGCCCATCATCAATCACTCCTTCTGGGATCAAGGTTAGATTAAGATCAATAATTTGTTCAACTGTGAGCCTGCAATAATCCATTCTACGGATGTCCTTCTCTGTTTGAAGATCTACCCAAATATCTTCAAGGTGATGTACATGTGTGAAAGCTCTTTTTATCTTGTCTTTCATTCCTCTGTAGTCAAAATCTGTTCTTGCCTTGAATCTTTTCAATTTGATCTCTTGAATTTCAGTTTCCATTGCCTTTGCTTTTGAGGTAGTCGCCAAAGAGTATCTCCCAATCTGCAATGGATTATGGGACGAGATACTTACTCCAGCTTTATGTTGTACAACTTGTTGTGCATGTACTGTCATCAACTGCCTTGCAAGCTCCATTAAAATGATTTTATCTGTTGGATATCTTGGAAGCATGTATGGCTGATCTTCAAAACAACCAACTCGCATGTAGGTAAAAGTGGGAAACTGGAGGAAGAGACAACCATATTCATTGACCTTCCAAGCAGCCTCAGATACTCTGTTGTTTTGCAAGGTCTTGTCAAATAGACACATGAAATGACCAAAGATTGCATCTTGGACTCTCCTATAATGAATTCTGCTTGGTCTCAAAGGCAGCTGATCATAATACTCCCAAACTGGAACTAGTGATCTATCTCCTTTGGTAGAAAGGCCTGGAAATTGTCTCAATGAAGCTGCTATGTAGATCAAATAGGAGTTCATGTAGAATGTGAGCGTAGTGGGAACTTGTGCAAGTTGCTCACATAAACTATCGCTGATTATCTCACCCCAAAAGATTGGGTGTTGCGCCTTCCTTATCACCACTATGAACTTGTACATCCACTTCTCAAAAACATTAGAGAATTTTAATCCCATTATCCTGCTCAAGAGTGTGATTATATCATTGATCTCTTCTTTGAATTCAGTTCGGTATAGCTTAGGCCACCGAGACACACAAGTTCATCCCTTCAGAAGCCATTTAGTATTGATATGTTGTAGACAATCTGCTTTCTTTTGTTCATAGTGATCAAGAGCATTTTTTATTGAGATGTCTGAATATATTGGCGCATCTGGAACTCTGAAAATCCTATTAATGGTTTCTGGATCAAGCCTAATGACCACATTACCATCATCATCTCTGATAGTTCTGGATTCTCTGTCAAAGCGAGTTGCGCATGCAAGGACAAACTCCGGTTCTAGGGCAACAACAGGAAAAGAGGAAACCAAATGGATGTGACTTTTCAACAATAACTGCATATCATGAGAAGTTGATTTCTCAGTCCTCTTAAGAAACTCTGACATATCAACATGTCCGATCTTCGTGTCTCTAATTTCTTTGATGTTTGAGACCACATGAGAAGGAGGAATCTCATTCTGATACTTGTCATACTTGTACTTCATCTTTTTGTTTGGTGGAGAAGCCGGTTCCTCCGTCATCGAACAAGAATCTGCAAGGCTGCGATGAAAATTCCATAAAGTTAAGACATCATCAACATTAACAGGTGTAGACATGGCGAAGACTGTAACTTTGAGTGGTGTTCTTGCTGTATGAGGGCAAAAAATGAGCATTATAACTCATTTTGGATCTTGGAGGGTTGATTGCAAGTGAAAGGGACATGTGCTTTTCATGACAAATGGAAAAGTTAGATTGCATCTTTGAAAAGTACAAGTCAAAGCTTTTAACTTGCATTTGCAGTCAAGCTCAAAAAGTCCGACTTTTAGGAACTTATAAAGCATTTCGGGATTTTGAAGGCTGGCTGCAAGTGAATAGTGCAATTTCGGGATTTTAGTAAGCCATTGCAAGTTTTATTTTAAAAACTTTTCACTTGTTTTCTTAACCAAAACTTCCTACTTGCAATGAGTGGGCAAAAACCCGATTTTCCTCCAAGGGCAACTTTTTTCTTTATTTTCTCTTTTCTAGAAAATGGAAATGGGATTATGGAGGAATGTGAATATGTAATGAAATGGAATGAAAGGTGAATGAAAATGGAATGGAAACGTTTTCAGCTAATGGTAAAAATGGAGGCGTATGAAATGAAAGGAAAGAGAGGCGTTTGAGCAAAAGACGTTTTGAATGAGCAAAAATGCATTTTGAATAAAGGCATATGGCGTTTGAAAATGAAGCACATTCTGATATAAAATGAGAGGAATTTTATTGAAGGCATCTCGAATGGAATGGAAAACGTGTTTTAGCAATGAAAGGAATGACGTTTTCACAAAAATGTTTTGAAATGCAAGGCAGTAAAACGCGTTTTTGTGAGATGAAGGTGCATGAAATGAAAAGCAACTGTAAACGCGTTTTTGTGAGATGGAATGGTGATTTCACAAAAATGTTTTTATTATTGGATAAATCTCAAACATGAAACAATGACGCCTTGAAATCATGAAACAAACATACTAAAATAAGAAAGAAAACCATGAAAGAAAAGTGAGCATACCTGCAATAAGAGATTGCAAACTAAAAAGAAAAGGAAACCCTCGATGCCTTGTAAAAACGCAGCCAAAGAAGTTTGAATGATTTGTCACAGCTGGAGGCTCTTTTATTGCAGCTGAACATTTAAGAATCCACCATGAAAAAAGGAGGAGAAACAAACTCAAATACAAACTGCTCTCTCTTCAATAGCGTCGAAATTTTTATGACTTAGAGCAAGCAATGAAGTCGACCCCCCTGTAAAATCGGACTTTTTTGAGCATTTTACAAATGACTTTAAATCAAAACACTCAAATCGGGTTTTTGAAAGCATGTTACAAGTTACTTTAAACTCAAATCGGGCTTTTGAAAGCATGTTGCGAGTTTATTCACATGCAATCGAACCTTTTTGAAGTGATTTCAAGTGACTTTATATTAAAATCGGGTTTTTGATGAGCAAATGCAAGCAAAAATAAAAGAAATCGGACCTTTTTGAAGTGATTTCAAGTGACTTAAAGAAATCGGAGCTTTTTGAAGTCATTACAAGTGACTTAGAAGAAAAATGTAATGTCCCCTTTTTCGTGAGCAATGCAGTTTAGAGGAATTAGCCTATTCCTGATCCTCGTAGGCTAATGGGACTTGATCAGAGGATTGTTTGGCAGATACCCAGTTGATTGGTTGGCTCATTTCGTGATTCAGTCTACATATGGAGGTGTTCTAATGATTTCTTGATATGTTTCTATTTTTAGAAACCTCATGTTATAAAGTAATATTATGTTTGCACTTTATGTTATGAATAATTATTTTATTATAAAGTGCAAAATAATGAAATAATAAAATAAAATAAAATAATATTCCTTCTAGAAGGTGATTTGGGAAAGTTCTAGAAGGAGGCCGACCTCTTGAGGAAAAAGTATAAATAGGCATCATGGGCTTCATTCTCATCATCCAGATTTGTTGTTGTTGATGTGCATTGTGGAGCCTAGGGTTTTTGCAGTTGTCTCTGGCCATTGAGAACGAAAACTTTCAATTGGTGAGCAATTTTGAGGGTGTGAAATATCACTTGAATTATTGCAGCTGGGAGGAAGTTACTTCAGATTTTCTATTTGAGCTTCATTGTAAAAACTTAGTGGCCTTTGGCCAAGTTTTTGTATGATTTGACTTGGAGCATTGTTGGAGACATTTTGGAGTTCATAGTCTTCATCAAATTTGCATTGAGGAGGTCATTCAGTCATTTCCAGAATTCTGATATAAATTTACAGTCCATCATACCAGCTAGTTGAAGCCACGATTTTGCTTATATCTTCTTGTTTTGGCATTGATTCTCCAAGGAGTTTGCAGCACTCGATTCTATAGTGAATGGAGATGATGTTTCATGCATTTTGAAGGTGATTTGCAGTATCTACAATTTATTTAGAAGTCTGATATACTGCTGCTGGGGCATCATTGGAAACATATTTATGTTCATATCTTCACTTAGAGGTGTCCTTTGGTTCTGGGTATTGTTGCATTCAATTGCTATCGCTGCGACAATCATTTCAAGGACAAATTCGAGGAGTTTAGAGGCTGTATTTATTTTTCTAAAACATTACCAGGCAAGAACAGGGGCGGCTGTTTCAGAAATTCAATTTGGGCTTATGAGGTCATCATTTGATGTGATATTGCTTGCCTCTTCATCAATGGCATATGGCGATCTGATATATCAGGTTCCTTTGTGATTTACATGCATTTTCATGATTACATAGGTGCATTTTATTGAGCTGCTGTAGGTGAACATTGAAGTCAGATTTTGTATTGCACATAGAATTGATAGTGTTGCAGCTGTAGATGATTATTGTGTATATCAGATTTGGCATTGCAATTGCATCCATAAATGTAAGCCAAGAGTCTTGGCATTCTTATGATATCTAGTGTAGATGATTGCATTTCAATAAGACATCATCTTTGGGAAGTCTTACATGGTTGTAATGTTCATTTGAATATGATATAAAGATGTATGCCAACTATTTGACATAATGTCAATGGCTGTAGATGTTCTTATCAGCATATAGGTTGCATACCATCTGTTTGTTAAAATACCAGTTGGCTGTAGGTGTTCATTTCTCATGCTAAGGTTATATATATGCATTGAATATTGTAAAAATAAGTTGCACATTAATGTTAGGTCATTGTTTAGACAATTTAGAGTCATTTGTAAGCATCCTTATTGATGCTAAGTGAAGAAAAATGTCATTAAGGCAAACTGAAATGTTATATTAGTCATATGACCTTTGTATGCAAAGTGTTTGATGAAATTTCCAAAGCCAAATTGCAGAAGTTTTCAATCAGATTTGAGCAGGGTCACTACAAAAAAGTAACTTGCAAAGAACTTAAAAAGTTCCTACACTTGTAAGTTATTCAAAAAGTTCCTAAAAAGACTTTAAAAAAGAAAATTAAAAGCAAAATCACTTGCAATGGAGATAAAAAGTTCCTATTATTGACTTGCAATAAGAAACTAAATCTCCTACTTGCAATGATGCCACAAAAACCCGAAAATGACCAAAATCATAAGGAAAAAGACTCAAAATTTCATGAAAACGATCAAGAATGAAGAAAAATGGATGTCCAAGGGGACCATATATCTAAAACTGAAATTTTCCAACGTTTGCACCTCGTAAAACATGCCTTTGGAGAGAAAATCTTCAATTTGATTCAAAATTCAATAGGTTATCCCAATTTTTAACAAGTTAAAAATCAGGGACAACAATCCGAGCAAGTGGAATCACTATGGAAGATTTTTATCCACAATAACCCATGGTTGTCTCCCTTTAATGGCCCAAGCTTCATTCCTCCTTAGAGGTGGCTGTGATGCTTTGTGGGCTTTTCTTGTGGTTGTTATGATCATGGCAGTTTTTTACAATCTGTTGATTTACATGTGGTACATCTCTATGATGGGATTTCATCCCATGCCAATATCTCTTATCTCCCTAACATCTGCCTTTAGAAGATGATTTATTTTGTTCTACATTGTCAAACCACATATATATAGACTGCAGGCAATAAAATTAAGAAGTGTTTTAATAAATAATTGCAAATTGGGGCTTTGTAAACTTGCTTTAAAAAGAGCTCGCTTTTGGGCTTTCCACCTGTGGTTAGATGTATCACCTAGAAAATGATGATGTGCATTCTGTTGAGGAGAAATATCAGGGTATTGTTTGAGGGATAAGTAGTTTTTAAAGCAAGCTTACACAGACCCAATTTGCAATTATTTATAAAAGCACTTCTGAATTTTATTGCCTGCAGTCTATATATATGTGGTTTGACAATGTAGAACAAAATAAATCATCTTCTAAAGGCAGATGCTAGGGAGATAAGAGATATTGGCATGGAATGAAATCCCATTGTAGAGATGTACCGCATGTAAATTAACAGATTGTAAAAAAGTGTCATGATCATGATTCATAACAACCACAAGAAAAGCCCACAAAGCATCGCAGCCACCTCTAAGGAGGAAGGAAGGTTGGGCCATTAAAGGGAACCAACAATGGGATATTATGGACAAAAATCTTCCCTAGTGATTCCACTTGCTCATATGAAGGATGTATTTCTACTGCTTTAAAAGGTTCTATAAATTTCCCGTGGTTTAATCTAGGAAAATAATACCCTACTACTATGACAGATCCTTCCTAGCAGTTAAGGCTCTAGTTCACAACAAGCTCATCATTTGGTCCTAATAAATATTGGAAAATGGAAATCTCATTTTTAGAAAATATGTCATTTTTTTTGCTTCCATAAAAAGCCCTAAAGACTCATTTAGATTACATGTTTTACTTTTATATATGATATGCTTTCTATTTGGATTATATTTTACATTCAAGATTTCACATCAGTGTTGATTGACCCATTTTTGCACTACTTGGTAGGTACCTTTAGGAAGTTCAAGGAAAGATTGATCTCTCAAAATCCTTCTATGTCTCAACCCAAGGTATGCTGATTTCAAGATCTAATATAGGTACATTGATAAGGGTGTTTGATCTTTATTTAAAATGACATTAAATATAAGAGATTAATTTTTACCGTTTAGTACCAAAGGTGCCATCATATGTTTCTTCTTTTAGATTAAACATAAAAATAAAATGAAAATTATTAAACTGTTTGATGTAAATATAATCCTGAGGTCAACTTCATATTTCTTTGATCTTAATCAACTTTTTTGTTTTGACGTTGATTAGAACTAAAGATCACCATGAGCAATTGTTGTGGCCTTGATTGTTGGCTCAAGATTAATGGAAGTGCAATCGACAATATTGATGAAGCCAAATTACCTGTATTTTGTTATATTTAATAACATTACAACATATTTAAAGTGAATACATCGATTACATCATGTTCTATATAGACAATAGTTTGGTGAAATTGTGCTTCTCAATTTAGAAGTTTTTTTGATAGGTAAAATTAAGGATTTCCATTTGTTTTAGAGGAAATAAAGAATACATCGGGTTGCATAAGAGGTCAAAACTACATTTAATAGCACAAATCATAGTTTATAGACTTGGACTCAAAGAGTACTCAGCAAGCTAAAATATTTTGACTTGGGAAAAGCTCAATAGAACTCAACAACTTAAAAAAGTGCTTAAATTTTCTTTGAAAACACACTTTTTTTGCAAAATTCAATTACAGAATGTATCAAATAAATATAAAAATCCATGGGGAAGTGTTATTTAATTAGATTTGATTCTTGAATACAAATGGATTACAAAATCGTATTATCATGCAAAGCTGGATATGATAGCTAACTGATAGCTATTATGAATTTATGATGAATGTCTTTGAAAAGCATCATTGTAAATTGCATATCTAGGCAAGTAAAAAATTACAAGTTTTTACAATTTCCTCTTCCCCATTCTAGTGAAAAATTGGATGGTAGAGGGTCTAGGCCTCACACTCAATTGTGGCTCCCCACTTGGCCTAGAAGACTTTGCCTATGGCTCCACCTTGTTGCTAGATGGCAATGGCTTTTCCTTTGCCACATCAATATCATCCAATGACAATCCAATCTCCCTTGCTTTTGCTACAGCCACATCCTTTATAGCCCGCCTCTTGAAATCAACAATCTCATCCTTTGTAAAAAAGGAGGGCTCATCATCTTGCACAGTCTAGTTACTATAGGGATTGATCTCATCCAAATCAATAGGCTCTAATTTGTCCTCCATTTTTCTTGTGCAAAGCAGACGGTTGTATTGTAGAAAAACTAGGTCATCGAGGCATTGTTGAGTCAATTTTTTATGCTTCTTTGTGTGAGTTGCATCAAACAAACTCTAGTTATGCTCATAGCTAGAAGCACTACAAATTTGATTAAAACTTTGGAGGTCTAGCTTTTGGAGATTTTGGGTATTTCCACCAAACCTTCGCATCAAGAACTTGTAAATAAGATATTCAAGAGTTTGTAAATAAACAATATTTTATTAATAATTGTAATTTATAACTTGCAAGATATAAGACTTCACTTTTTCTGACTTGGTGTTTGGGTGAATCTTCCTCGGATAGCTAGTGGCAAAGAAAATAGTCTCCTCATAGCTTGCTTATAGATTTGCAACTTTGAAATGATGAGGCCTCTCACCTCAACCTCAAGTTTAAACTTAGGGTTGAGAAGCCCTCCATAACAACGCTATCAGGAAAAACAAAAACAAAACCAAAACTTAGGGTTGAGGGAGTACTCCACTACATGAATGGGTTGGTGGAGTTGATTGTTTCACCTTCAATAAATGATCTTCCAAATAGAGGAAAATCTATTTGCATCCCCCTTGTTATAGTTTTAGATGACCTCTTTGGCCCTATCTGTAAATATAAACAATCTTCTAACAAAGAGAGAGACTAAGGGTTCTAAAGAGATTCTAAGTTCCAGATTTCTACAAAATTTCTAAGTCAGATTTGCGATTTCCAGATTTGTTTTCCTGAATGTGCTGAATGCAAAACATTAATCGATTTCTATATTTTGCATATCAATAGAGGAATCACCTTTTGTATGTAAGGAGACCTGCCTCCAAGGGATGCGTCTCTTGAGAGGACGTGTCCCTTTGGGCGCGCGGGTTTCACTTACAGCCGATAAACATTCGGTTTAAACAACTTTAGTATATACATACACCCTCACACATGGCGAATATATATGTGAATTCCAAATGCGAATTTTGAACATCATTTATAAAAATTCGATTTTATACATGCATTATAAAATTCGGTTTTTACTTATTTCTGGAAATATTAATCACGAAGGGCACTTGATCTTATATAAACGATGATGATGCTTATAGCAATCATCGTTTATATCTGACCTAAGCTACCATTCATCAACACTCCCTCTTAGCTAGGGAAGATATTTCAAATCAAATAAGTGGAGATATCACCTTTACACATGATATCGAAGATATGATATGTTTTCTCAAAGTTGTCAAGTCACATGACATTCTTCATAACACATCTTCATTATGGTATGTGCACTGACATCAAGTCACATGATGTCTACCATAATTCATGGCATATCCACGGATATAAATATCCACCATGATTATCTCTTAAGGATCACAATGATCTTCAGATGATATCAAGTCCCATGATATCCATCAAGGTGTCCAAGAGATACTATCATGACATGTCCACAGATATCAAGTCACATGATATCTATCATGATAGTTTGTCATTGTAGAGTCGTCACTTTACAATGTCAAATACAAGTGTTCATTATTAGAAAGATCGTCACCTTTCAATAATGTACACAGGAGGAGTAGGCCCATAAAGTCATGGAGTCACACACATGACAAAAGAGTTTACACATTAAACATCTTTATATATTAGTACAATTTTATAAACAATTTGTATTTCAAACATAAATAACAAATTACATTTCAACCATACCAAGTTTCTTCCGAAGTGCTCTACCTTGATTCGGGAGGAGGCTTGGTGAGAATGTCTGCAGTTTGATCATTTGTACTAATATACTCCAATGAATCACTTTCCTTTCCACCATATCTCTTACATAATGATAGGGGATCTCAATGTGCTTAGATCTATCATGAAAGACAGGATTTACAGAGAGTTTGATGCAACTCTGATTGTCACAATGAATAATTGTAGGATTCAAGGGCTCACCAAAGAGTCCCACAAGCAATTTACGAAGCCAAACTGCTTCTCTTGCTCCCATTGAGGCTGCAATGTATTCAGCTTCTATTGAGCTCTGTGCAATTGAAGATTGTTTTTTGCAAATCCAGGAGATCATAGCTGATCCTAAACTGAAGCAACATCTGATGTGCTTTTCCGATCGGTTACATTTCAGCCCAATCGAATGGAGTACCCATGTAGATCTAGTTGATCATTCTTCTAAAGAAGACCATATCCAATAGTGCCTTGAAGATATCTCAAAATATGTTTTACAGCCATTAAGTGAATTTCCTTTGGCTCACACATAAACTAGGCTGAGAACATTCACTGCATAGCAAATATCAGGTCTGGTGTTAACCAGATACATCAAGGATCCAATCATCTGTCTGTAAAGGGTTGGATCTGCACTCTTGGATTCTGCTGCTGCTTCTTTCAATTTGAGAAGGTTGGTTTCCATAGGTGTAGACATCGGTCTACAGTCCAACATTCCAAATCTCTTCAGAATATCAATAGTATACTTCCCTTGGTTTAGTATAATGCCCTCTGATTTCTGCCATACTTCTAAACCTAGGAAGTAGTGAAGAATGCCCAAGTCTTTCATGTCAAATTCAGAAATTAGATCCTGCTTCCCTTGAGCAATGAGGTGATCTTCTCCTGTTATCAGCAGATCATCAACATATAAAATAATTATTAGCATATCACCTTTGATTACCTTGAAGTAGAGATTTGCGTCAACATCATTCTTGGAAAATCCTAATCCCAAGAGGTAGCTGTCAATTCTTTCATACCAGACCCTGGGAGCCTGTTTAAGTCTATAGAGAGCTTTCTTCAGTCTGCATACATGTGAGTCAGGTTTATGTATCACAAAACCTTCAGGCTGTTCCAAATAGACTTCTTCTTCAATGGTTCCATTCAGGAAGGCAGTTTTCCTATGTTCCACCAAGTTTTCGGGACGGGGGGACGGCGGGACGCGTTTCGGGGACGACAATTTTTTGAGGGGATTTTAGGGGACGGGGGGACGGTTGTATAGTGTATATATATATATAGAGAGAGAGAGATAAATTTTAAAAATATAGGGAAATTTCAGATATTCATATGAGTAATGATAATCATAACAATGAACATTAATACTACAGCTACCTAATTGCTTCCATGGACCATAATTCATGTCAAATAGTCAATATGCATATGATATAAAATAATAAAATGCTCAAAAGGCTACAAGTTTGTACTACAAATATCAAAATGACAAAGTCACAAGTGTTAGCCGTCCCCCAGTCCCCAAACGAAACGTTTCCGGACGGGGACGGGGAAAAACCAGGGGCGGCCCGTGTATCATTGCAATTTTCACATCCATTTGATGGATCTTCCAACCTTTAGCTGCTGCAATGGCTAATACTGCTCTCATTGATGTGTAACGGGCAACAGGTGCAAATGTTTCTTCATAATCAATGCCTTCCTTTTGAGAAAAACCTCTTGCCACAAAACGTGCTTTATGTTTTTCTATACTGCCATCAGCAGATGCTTGATTTTGAAGAGCCATTTGGAAGAGACAACAGATTTCTCTTTTGGTCTAGGCACTATATCCCATACATCATTTTTTAGAATGGACTGATATTCCTCCGTCATTGCATCTTTCCATGCTTGATGTCTGAAGGCTTCTGTAACACTGATAGGTTCTGAATTTATGATGTTGTTCATTAGAGCAACATAGCTAGAGAACCGTTTGGGTCTTTTACTTTCCCTAAACGTTCCTTTGGGTGCTGCATGATTCTCAGCTTCTTTGATCATCTTTCTGGCCCAAAGTGGCCTCTTTCTACCATTGTCATCTGTATTCTCATCTGAAGTAGACAAAAGTTCATTTGGCACTTCCTCAGGATGCTCCCTCTGAATCTCAGGAGCAGGTTCTATTTCAGGTACTCTAGGGGAATAGGTTTCTGTCTTACTAGAACATCTTGCCCTCTTGAATGCAATGTCTTCTTCAAAGATGACATCTCTGCTCAATTCAATTTGTTTCTGCCTGGGTATGAATATCCTGTAGGCCTTGGAGGTTTCACTGTAACCCACAAATATTCCCTTCTTTCTAGAAGGTTCTAGTTTGAATCTCTTCTCTTTGGGCACATGAATATAGACAGGATAGCCAAAAATCCTAAAATGACTAATGTCAGGTTTGAAATCGGTAAAGGCTTCTTCAGGAGTTTTGTTATCGAGATGAGAATGAGGACATCTATTCTGAATATAGACAGCAGTCCTAGAGGCTTCTGCCCAGAAAGAGGTTTCAATGTTTTGGTCCAGCAACATTGCTTTAGCAGCTTCTACAATGGTTCTATTTTTCCTTTCAGCAACCCCATTCTGTTGAGGGTTGTAGGCAACTATGAACTCCCTCTTAATCCCAACACTTATGCAAAATTCTTTAAAAATTTCAGAGGTGTATTCTTTCCCATTGTCTGTCCTTAAGGTTTTTATTTTCTTTCTGGAGAAGTTTTCAGCGAGGGCTTTAACTCTTTGAACCTTTTGAGGATTTCTAATGACTCTTTACACTTAAGGAAATAGATCCAGGTTTTCCTAGAGAAGTCATCTACAAATATGACATAGTAAAGAAATCCTGCTTTAGAGGGTACAGACATGGGTCCACATAAGTCTGAGTGAACCAATTCTGACACATTTAGGGTTTTTCTCAAACTATTGGGAAAGGACCCCTTTGTATTCTTTCCTAAGGCACAACCTTTGCAAGTTCCTTCATGAGATGATTTTAACTTAGGTAAGCCTGTCACAAGTTTTTCTACAGAAGGTAGGGCACGGAAATGAAGGTGTCCTAATCTTCTATGCTAGATCTCATTTGAATCAAAGGTGTCAAGGGTAAGGGCTTGTTTGAGTTCAGTGCATAGTTTGTAAAGGTACCCTTGTCTCACACCTATGATTTGGGCTTTCTTGATTGTTGAGTTCTTAGGCCATGCTAGAACTTTCCCATCCATAAAGGTAACTCTATAACAATTGTCTTCAAGTGCAGAGATGGATATGAGATTCCTTCTTATACCAGGTACAAATAAGACTCCAGTGAGTTGAAGGGAGAGACCAGATTTCAATGTGATGGAACAAGTTCCAACCCCTTTTACTTGATGTGTAGAGTCATCCCCAATTGTTACATCTTCATCAGACTCTTCAGTCATAGTGTCTAAGTGTTCTCTAAACCCTGTGATGTGCCTCGAAGAACCACTATCAATTACCCAGTTGTTGATATTGTTAGATACTTGACTAGATAAGGCTGAATAGAACACAAAGTTCTCAGATTCATGATCTGAATTTGTCTTTCCTACTTTGGCAAAAGATGCATGTTGCTTTGATCTGTCAGGGCACTTCATTGCATAGTGGCCATATTGATCACATCTAAAGCATTACTTGAGAGATGTCTTTCTTTTTAGAAGATCCCTTTCCATTGGAATTTCTCTTTCTTTTAAAAGATCCTTTCTTGTAGGAGTTTTTCTTATTCCTTTTATTAGACGATGTGTTGAGTACATGAATGTCTTCATCTATGTTTTTCTGTTTGTTTTCTTTTGAGGAGAGTCTTGTTTCTTCTTGAAGGCAATCAATTCTTAGCCTGTCAAACTTAGGGAGTTTAGATCTTGCACTTATTCCTTGAACAAATGACTCCCATGACTTTGGTAGGCCTCCTAGTGCAATTAGAGTTAACTCTTTGCTATCAATCTGATATCCAATTGTGGATAATTGATCTCTCAGTTCAATAATCCTTATGAAGTATGCATTAATGGACTCTCCTTTGTTTATTTGAGCATTGTTGATTTGCCTTTTTAATGCAAGAGTCTTGCAGGTGTTGTTGATCTCATAAGTTTTCTCAAGAGATTTGAACATATGGTATGCAGTTTCATGTTTTGCTAGGATGGGCACTATATGATCCCTAACTGCATCTACTAGGATTTTCATGGCCTTTTCATTGTTTTCTATCCATTGAAGTTTCTCAGATTCAGACTCTGATTCCTTCATATTTTCTCTCACAAGTGAGTCTAGCTTATTCTCTCTAAGGATCATCATGATTCTAAATTTCCATGATGTGAAGTTGTCTGCTCCTGCAAGGCGATCTTCAAATCTGATCACACTTGACATTATGAAGAATGTGATGTGAATTCGAATTTTAGAAAATACAAAATTTTCTAGAGCAAACTGATTTTAGATTTGTTTTGGATTCACACAACCTCGCTCTGATACCATGTAAATGTAAACAAATCTTCTAACAAAGAGAGAGACTAAGGGTTCTAAAGAGATTCTAAGTTCCAAATTTCTACAAGATTTCTAAGTCAGATTTGCGATTTCCAAATTTGTTTTCCTGAATGTGCTGAATGCAGAACATTAATCGATTTCTATATTTTGCATATCAATAGAGGAATCACCTTTTGTATGTAAGGAAGACCCGCCTCCAAGGGATGCGTCTCTTGAGAGGACGTGTCTCCACACGTGGAGACACGTCCGCTCAAGGGACGTGTCCCTTTGGGCGCGCGGGTTTCACTTACAGCCGATAAACATTCGGTTTAAACAACTTTAGTATATACATACACCCTCACACATGGCGAATATATATGTGAATTCCAAGTGCGAATTTTGAACATCATTTATAAAAATTCGATTTTATACATGCATTATAAAATTCGGTTTTTACTTATTTCTGGAAATATTAATCATGAAGGGCACTTGATCTTATGTAATGTCCCCTTCTCGACAGTGATCAGTTTTGTTGACCGTTGGCCTATTCCGGAGACCCGTAGGCTAGTCGGATGCTGAAATTAGGGTTTCCACTTCAAAGGTGTTTTTGAGGTCTTGCATGTTGGAGTTTCTGACGCATGTCTAGTGGAGCTTTCTGGGTTTTTGGAGAGCTTCGCAATGAGGTAACATGCATGACAGGATATTGACTTGCTTTCTCAGTTGCTTTTTGGAGGCTTGCATGTTGGAGTTTTCCAGTTTGGATTATGGATTCCTTTTGGGTTTTCAGAGAGCTTCGCGATGGTGTGACATGCAACTGAATCAGAGAACTTTTCCAGACTTACTATTTTTAGTAAGTTGCAACGACTGCTCAAAATGTGGAGAAAATGAGTTTGGAACAACTTACTATTTTTAGTAAGTTCTATTTTTGGAAGTGCTATTTTTAGCAGCAGTTCAGTGCAGCGACTATTTCTGGTAGGTCAGCTTGAGCAGTGGTCTCCAACATTTGAGGTGATTTTTGGCAAGTTGATATTTCATGAAAATAATGTTTTAACTGAAAAATATTTGGCTAAGGCATGGAGGACGATTTGGAGAGAAGTGATTTTTATAATGTTTATGAATTAAACATTTTGGAAGCCTTATTTGATGAATTAATATTTAAGTGAAATATGTGCTAAGGCAAAAGGGGACGCCTAGCTTGGAGACATTTGAGTTTAATTAAATATTTCACTTAAATCTTTTAATGAAATATTTGCAAGTTATAGAATATTTCACTTAAGTCTACCTTGGATGCCTTTTGGTGATATATTTGCATTTTATTAAATTATATTTGCACATATGGGTTGGAAATGAAATGCAAATGAAATTTGGAGAAAAGGTGAAAAGTGAATTTCATTTAGGCACCCTAATTGGAGGGAAAAGAAGATTTGAATTTGGAGACAAAAAAGTTATAAATAAGAGACTTGGCCTTCAATTGGATTATCTATTGTTGCTTATCATATTGTTATGCTGTTGAAATGCTTTCAGAGCTTACTTTGAGGAATGCATGCCTCCTAGTTCCTTCTCTTGGTTTCGTGCTTGAAAGATAGCACCTAGCTAAGTTTTCAGAGACTGCTTCTCATCCAGACTAGCAGATAGAGCATCAAGGTTGAAGATTTTAGAGATTTGTGAGTTTTTGCATTTGCTGATTAGGGTTTTGCTGAAATAGAAATCTGCTCATAAGTCCATGCACGATTTTTTGGTGGTTCTTGGTATTGGCCCTATGCCTTAGTCTACCTTGGGCGCCCCTCCTTGCAAGTTTTTAGATTTTTTAGAGGTGTCTTGGATTTTATCTTGCTAGTAGAAAATTTCTGGAGGTCGTACCTTCTTTGAGGTTGCATTGGAAAGCGTGCATAAATAAATCACTTCTATTTGGAGGAGTTTCTTGGCTTGGTCTTGGTGGTTCAACTCCTAGCTCTCATTTGCATTCAGTTCTACATCATTCAGAGGTGTTTTGACGAAGTTATGAGCATTTTGGCGATTCTAGGGCTTGCTGGTATGAATTTTCTGATTGCTGTAATTTTATATCAGACCTGATATTTTAGTCCCTTTTGCTATATTTCACATGTTGGATAGCTTGTACTTGTTTGGAGTTCACTTCCTAATATTTTGGAGATCATTGGTTATCTATATCTCATTGTATTTGCAGATTGTTCATCATATTGTAACGTTGAATCAGTATACTGATAAGCTCTTTTACTTTCTGTACTTTACATTTTGTATCCCCACTTTAGTGGAAGAGGATGGCTATGCCGCCTAGTTTACTTTCAGTTTAATCACTTTCATTCCCACGGTTGTGGATGAGACTAGCCCTTGCTCAGTCTACATTGTATTTGCTTTCTGTTTCTCCGCCATATGATAGCGCCTTTCCCACTTCGGGTTAGGAATGCACATGCTTGGCGTTGAGATTGTTTTACTTGCATAGCATCATTGTTAATAGAATCTCCGCCATATGGTAGCGCCTTCCCCACCTCGGGTTAGGAGTGCACATGCTTGGCGTTGAGTTTACTTTCCAGTACTGCATTCTTTACTAGTGATACTTCACCATATGGTAGCTTCTTACCTAGCTTGGGTCAGAAAGCACATTCTTGGCATTGAGGCTCTTTCCTTCAGTTGCTGGTTTTGATTTGAGCTAACCCTAACAGGTACTTTGGTGCTGTTGTGATCATCTCGAAGTTTGAAAAAATTGGGTTGGCTCATTACATCTTATATAAACGATGATGATGCTTATAGCAATCATCGTTTATATCTGACCAAAGCTACCATTCATCAACACTATCCATGACCTCATAAATGCATCCCATTAGGTTTGCTCCCCATCACTAGGTGGAAAACACTCACTAGCAGCTCAATACCTACAAAGTACAAACAAATTAAAGTTACAACTTACAATGAAACTAAATATTTTTGAAGTTAAAAATAAATGATTCGATTTGAAATTTAAATTGAATTTTGAAGTTAATTTGACAATCTCTAAAGCTCTCTTGGCAAAGACATCATCAAAAAATGTTTTTGTGGTCCTTTCTCCATCAACCTTATTTGAATATATTGAGTCTAGCCATGTTTGACTCACAAACATTTGTTTCAAGGTAGTCAAGAAACTGAAAAAACTTTGCAATGTTAGAGAATTAGTCGCAAACCTTGTGGCACTTGATTGCATAAGCTCCTTCCCCTTGGTGTGATCTCCTATTAAGTTAAGAACCCATAGGTGATTATAAATGTATTTTGTTATATTCTTTGCATCTTCTAAAATTGGTCTCACCCAATCAATTTTTCCTATGTCCTCCAAAAGAAGCTCAAGGCAATGAGCTGCACAATGGGTCCAAAAGTGTGTTGGATGGCTCTCTTGAAGCAATCTTCCAATCACCATGTATGCCACTACATTGTCAGTAACAAGTTGCACAACATTTTGTATGCCCATCTCTAAAACAACCTCCTTCAACTTCAAAAAATCACCTCACCATTTGAAGCCACTAAAAAATTGACAGGGGTGTAGTTCTTCTATCTATCCATCTGAAAGAATTGTGCATCCAAAATTTTTCCATTTCTTCTTTTGATCTTCCACAATTTTTTTGCATCTACAATAGCATCTTGTAGCAACCTGCCACTTAAGCCTCTTGGAGAAGGCTCCTTGTACTCTTTTCATACAAGTTCCAATGCTATCATCAAATACTCCCAATTTGGACTCCTTGTCATGTCGAAGGGAAGGTTGTTGTAATACCAAAAGTTTGCACATGCCTTATTTGCTTTGCTTTTTTTTTGCGCCACCTTGTTCCACCCTGTAGCTTTTAATGAAGGTTGTGCTCCATGTATGTTTCTAGGCACGAAAAACCGTTGCGACTAAGCACTACTCAAGATGGATGAGGTGGATGTGCCATGTATGCGTGGACCACAACTAGAGCCCACAATTGCCTGTTGTATCTACATTGGATTCTATTGGAAAATTATGAGCAATGGTTGCTTCTATGGCTGCTTGTGCCCTGGCCCTCTCCAATTTCTTTTCATCTAGTACTGCAATACGTGCCATCATTTCTTGTTTCACCTCTTCTAGGACCACTGCACATGGCTTGGAATCATGACTAAGAATGCTTGAAAGGTGATATTTGAGGTGATTGATGCCTCCATTGAGCTTCTTCAAGCACTAGATACAAATCACACTCCTTGTAATTGGTTCCATTATGACATATTTCCAAGTGGGGCTGCGAATTCTAGGGGGTTTAGTTTCAACTGGACAAATTTCACTTGCTGAGTTTGAACTTGATGTAGAGATGGATTCCTTTTTAGATTAACTTGCAATATTAATAAGAAAAAAAAATAGTGTGTAAATTATTTTTAGCAATTTGAACATGATTTTTTTTTAAAGTGTAAAATTTAAATGGATTTGAAAAATTTAAACGTAATACAATGATATGGTAATTGAATTAATGAGTTTGACAAAAAAACATCGTGCAACCCTAAAACACATACCTTACATTCAGAAAAATTACAAAAAATGAAAAAAACTGGTGTAAATCATTTAAATATTAGTCAACAAGCAAATTTACATAAATTGAATCAATTCAATGCAATTAAATATGTAAATTTTTGTTAGAATAATAATTCTCTATTGTTAATGGTCAATAATATACTGTTGCTACAATAGTTAGTAGTTGAGGTAGTTAGACATCTTAAATGTCTACAGTAATCTACCTTCTCTATAAATTGTAATCTTTTCTTTTGTTAATACAAGCAATTTCAAACAATTTTCTTAGCTAAAATTGTTTCATGGTATCAGAGCAAAAAAAAAAAAAGGAAGAATACTTTTCTAAAAATTTTGAGGAGAAATTTTTCTCTTCTTGAAAAGTTTTTTTTCCTTCTTGAAAATCAAAACCCTTTTCTAGGTGCCATTTTTTTGGTCTGTGATTCGTATTTTCTTTATGCCCTAGTTTTTCGACGCGATTTGAAGCTTTTTCTGTTTTGAGAAAGGAAAAAATTCGTGTTCTTTTTCTGGGTGCGTTTTTCTTTTCCTCTTAAAATGCGTTTTTTTAACTCTTGGTCGGATTTATTTCTAGGCGCGATTTTTTTAATTGCGTTTTTCTCCTGAGCGTGGCGCGCGATTCCCATTCTATGTTGGACGTGATTTTGTGTCTTTGTTTGTAGATCTATGGAAACTTTTAGACACACAACTTCTGCAAACGTTTTTCTTCTATCTGGCACAGATTTTAGTATACTTTTGCTCTTTTTTGCTCGCATTCTTGAGACGCGATTTCTGTTGGTGGAGCCACGTTTTCAGAAGCTTCTTGGCGCGCTTTTTCACTTGGATTTTGCATGCATTTTCTGAATATTTAGGCCGTGATTTCTGACGGATTTCTCAGACACCTGCCGTACGTGTTTGTTGGTACTCTTTGGCTGTACGTGTTTTACCTGATTTCTGGCGTTTTCAAAACTTTTTCTACAACTTTTGAAAGCTTCCATGGTCGCCGAGGGTTTCCGCCAGTTCGACTAGGGTTTTGACCCTCAGTTTGAAGTCAAAATTTTATTTTGATTGCAGATTCTTGGTGGGTTTTACGAGATCTCAACTGGGTTGGTCTCCGATTTTTTTGGGTGCATCGTTTTTCGTGCCTCGAATTTTGTGCCAACAGATTTGCATTGTTTTCCATGCCTGAACCTGCCTCAGTGTATTGAAACTCGTGCGTCAAGTTTTGTGCATCAGCCTCTTCTTAGTACCTCGTTTTTCATGCCTCGAAAAGTGTGAAGATGGCCAGTTTGAACAACATTATGTTGGAGGGCAGGCAGCGATTCAACGACAAAAATTACTTTTATGGGTTTTAATATTTTTTTCCCTTTAAAAAATCTGTATGGGTTTTCATAATTTTTTCCCTTAAAAAATTCTAGGAGGGTTTATAATTTTCTCCTCAAAATTAAGAGTTTTTCCTATATACCCTAGTCAGGGTTTCTATTGTTCTGGGTTTAGTTTTTGTTTTTTCAAAAAATGATTTATAATTTTAGTTTAAGGTTTGGTGATTTTTCTCAAAATCGTACTTTTTGTGGTTTGTTTTGGTCGCACTTGGGTTGTTGGGGCGGACATGCACAATGGCTTCTTAGTCTGTCTCAGGCGTCATGCTCATGTAAAAGTTTCGATGGATTTTGCCGTTTATCCTCAAAATCGTGGTGTTTTTTTGTGTGTCTCAGTTTTGGGAGGACACTACCCACCCGATGTAGGGGACGCTTTGTATGATGACTGGTCCAGATTTTTGGTTTGTGACAGACTCTGTCAAATGTAAAGTCAGTGGGTAGGCTCTTGTCTCTTGTTGTAGAAGTGTTATGCGAAGAAGGGGACAGCCTTCTCTATTTTTTTTCTAGATGGTTTTTTTGGTACTCTTGGTCATTAACATTCTGCAGATCCAGGGAGGGTCTCAACAACAATAGAGTGTTATGAAGAATTTGTGACCAACAGACCTGCAGATTATTTTCTGTAGGCTAATTAGACGATTGACCATTAAGGGAGGGTGTTAGAATAATAATTCTCTATTGTTAATGGTCAATAATATACTGTTGCTACAGTAGTTAGTAGTTGAGGTAGTTAGGCATCTTAAATGTCTACAGTAATCTACCTTCTCTATAAATTGTAATCTTTTCTTCGGTTAATACAAGCAATTTCAAGCAATTTTCTTAGCTAAAATTGTTTCAATTTTAATGGCGTAAAAAATTAGAAATGATTTATAAATTTATAGGCTTGAAAAAAAAAGAAAAAGAAAAATAATTTAACTATCCTAATGCAAATTCAAAATTCTAGAAAATTGTTCTTCAAATCCCCTAAAAAATCATTCCAATTTACTCTACATGCTCTAATGCTTCTGCGTGTGTTCAACATGGGCGAACGGAGGTTTTAAAGGCAAAAAAATCGTGCTTTTCTGCATTTGGCACATGTTCATTGCCACAACGAGTTAATTGGTTGAATTCGTTGAGTTTTCAGCAATTTTTTCATAAAAATTGGTGTTGAACTCTAGTGAATTAAACCTACAATTACTCAAGGATAGGAAAAGCTTGCAAGTACTTAGCAACTCATTGAGTTTGCAATCTATGGAATAAATAATGACTCATCCCTAGAGTCCACTATGTTAGACTAAAAAGTACCTTAGAACTCCTAAAAGAAGGGTAGCCATACACATTCATTGTCCACATCAATTGAGACCCCAAAAAGTATTGTGTTGCTCTAAGGATAACGTAGGTATAGATCAGCTTGAAACACAAGTCACCAACAAAATATTGTAATTGCCATTGCCACTACCACCACCAACTTGTTGCTAACCCACACTGCATTGTCTTGCCTCTACTATCAACAACCATTCCTTGCTGCAATCATTGCCTACCCAAAACAAGGAACAACTTTTCCCTCAACATGACTTGAAACTTAGCAAAAAACTAGAAGAACCACCAAAAAGTAGGCCATAACATGCTAGCTTGTACATATTGCAACTAGGGATGACTGAGAACAAGAGGAGTAAAAAAATAAGTAGGGATTGACCTCCTAATCCTTGCCCAACTAATCTAATGGGCTAGACCCACTAGCATCTGCTAGCTCATTGCTTTCAAATTGTGGCTACCTTGGCCTCTTGCACCATGAACAACCTTTTTTGATTGGCTACAAGGGAACACATTTATTACAAATAATATGCTAGGGCTCCAAGAAACTTGTCCACCATCAAATAAGCTTGGGCACATTATCCTTAGTTGCCAAATGAAGCTTATGCGAGACACCATTGTGGCACTATGCCCAAATGCATTAGTTGTTCCATCTTTAGAGGTGGCTTGCTCAACACTGCTTCAATATCACAAAGGTCTTTTCCCTCCCTTTAGTCTTTTGTAATTGAAAGACCTCCCATCATCTTAGGCCTCTATTTCCCTTCAAGCCTTCGGACTTGGAGCCTTCGGCTTAGTCTTAGGAGAGGGAGGAGGTGAGGGAGATTGATTCTTACTAGACATTGCCACATAAGTAACTAAAAATATAGTCATCATTTTCTTCCATCCTAAGTGAGAAGGGAAAATCCTGTAGCTCCTTGCACTAGAAACATTACTCTCCTCTACATTGAGCTTGGCTTCCCTAACCTCATCCCCTCCGAAATTCTCCCTCATATGGCATTGCAAAATTGGTTGCCAATTTGGAAAGGCTTGAACAAGGGCTTGTAGAGAGCATTTTTGCATCTACAACCATTGCTTAGATGTCAATAATAGGATGAACAACATCTCAAAGGGTTTTCAATTGAAAAAGAGAAGGGAGAGAATCAAATGGGATGAGGGAATTTACAATGGAATTGAAAGTAGAAGGGTTTTTACCGTTTTAGTAACTAGCTTTACAAGGAAATCTTCTCTTAAGGAAGAGTATTCCTATTTTACACTTGAGATGTCTCTCTAACTACTCACCCACCACATGCTACATGAAATCTTTGCCCATGCCTTTGTCAATTGCAAAGACATGTAACTATCTCCTAGACAAAGTAAGATAACTTAAAAAAGGAATGCCACTAAAACACTTGCAAAGAGTAAAAAATTCGGAAGTAGCAAAATGTGCAATGCCCCAAGCCTTTGCCCAAGGCATTAACATACAAAAACCAACCAACCAAATTTTTTGTGTTACAAATGCAACAACACATGCCACATTGCACTGCTACATGCACAAGGTATCATGCTACAACATGACACTTGTGGCATGGCAACGCAAAAGGAAAACTTATTCGAGCATAAGACAAGTCACTTGGCAAGATCAATTAATGAGGTCCACATGCAAAAATTCAAACTTGATCTGCACATCACTACCCTCGAAACTTCAAGGTTCAAAGGCAATCTTAAATCATGCAAATTGCCATACTATGCACCTCAAGCTTCGAAGTCCGATTGCATCTTTGTAGCATGCAAAATGAAACTCTAACTTTGAACTCCATCAACCTTGCATTTGGACTTCACAGTTTAATTGCACATTTGCAACTTGCAAAGTGCAACTCTAACTCTGAACTCCACCAGCTTGCATTATAGACTTTGGAGTTCGATTTCAGTTTTGCAACTTGCAAAGTACAAATCTAACTCCAAACCTTGTTGGAGTCACTTTGGAATTTAGAGTTCAATTACACATTTGCAACTTGTAAAGTGCAAATCTACCTTCCGAACTTGTTTGATTGCTCTTTGGACTTCAACATTTGATTACATTTTCTCAACTACAAAATGCAAGTGCAACTCCAAACTCCAATGGACTTGCACTTCAAACTTCGGAGTTTGACTACATTTGCGTAATTGCAAAATGCAAATGCAATTCCAAACTTTGATGGACTTGTTTTTCAAACTTTAGAATTCAATTTACATCTTGCAACATGCAAATTGCAATACTATGTTCAAATTTCGGCAAACTTGCATGTTAGACTTGGGGTCCAATTTGCATCTTGCAACATGCAAATTGCAACACAAAGGTTGAATCTCAATAGACTTTTTGGATGTTGGGGTCCGATTTGCATCTTGCATGTAATGTCCACTTTTTTAGGCCTATGCTTTTTAGTGGCCATTAGCCTATTTCTGGAGTCCCATAGGCTAGTTGGATGCAAAATTAGGGTTTCCTATTTTCTAGGGGGTATCTTTCTGAGTTTTCAGGAGATGGTTGCAGGAGTTTTCCGGTATGTTTTTTAGGTCTTTCTGGGTTTTCAGAGAGCTTTAGAGGGGTGTCACATGCATTTTCATCAGTGACTATTTCTGGACTTACTATTTTTAGTAGTATGCTATTTTTAGTAAGTGTTATTTCTGGCAGTGTGGCTTGGCAACAGTTTAGCACTTGGCTTCTAAATCTGGCAGTGTGGTAGTTTTGTTTTGGTAGTGGCTTCTCCAACGTTCGTGGAGCTCAAAAAGGAAAGTTTAATAACTTAAGTCACATTATATTTCATTGTTGCTTTTGGACCCCATGCCTAGGCGTTGTGACTTGAAGTTGTTTTAAAAAGGTGGGCCTCATTTTGGACACGCAAGTTGGAGATTAAAATGTTTCAAGTTATATTTTATGCCAAGGTAAAGTTTTTTCCATAATACACAAGCAATGAGTTTTAATATGTATTATTTTATTTCTCATATTTGGGCGTCCCATTCTGGAGGGAAAAGGGATTTGAAATTCTGGGATTGAAAACCTATAAGTATGCCTCTCTGCCTCTTCATTTGGTTATCCATTTTTTCATATTATAACGAAGTGTTGCTGAAATTATTTCAAACTCTTGCTTCGGGGTTGGAATACTTCCTAGCTCTTCATTAGTTTTGGGTTTGAAAGACAACTCCTAGCTGATCATTTGGTGTATCTTCATCTAGAGGTTGTAATCTAAGCTTCAATGATGATGGCTTCATTCTTGTTTTCAGTTTGGTATGGCTTTGATGTCTTCTAAGGCATTTTTTGGTGTGTTCCTTTGTTGTTTGGTGGTATTTTGCTTCACTTCTTCATTTCTAGCTGACCCATGTTTATGCTCATATTTTCTTGAGGAGTTGGACAAATTTTGTGGGTGATAGCTCATTGGACTCCTTGTTAGTGGGTGCCCCCTTGCTCTAGTTTTGATGATTTATGAATGAGAGTGATTTTTGGCATGAGGTCGACCTCCCTAGAGGGTTGTACCATTTGCAGCAGGGTCCTCGGGAAGCGTGCCAAAGTTTTCAGTGCCGGTTTGTCGAGTTTGGTTGTTAGAACTTGGACACCTAGCTTGTAGGCTTCATTTGCATCTAGTTTGGGGTCATTTGAAGGAGTGTAGAGGGAGTTATGAGCGTTTGAAGGTGTTCCAGGCTTGCCGATCAGAAAAAACAGAAATTTTCTCCTTTATATCAGACTTGGTATCTTTGTCATTTCTTCATATTTTCATGATGCCTCATCTTTGTAGTGATTTGAGATGATTACCTAACACTTGGGCGTCACTGTTGTATGATTCTCACTTGACTTGCAGAGTTTGATATCATATTGTAATTGCTGATCTAGTAGTACTAATCAGCCTTGTTACTTTTGCATTTGTATTTCACTCCCACAGGATAAGTGGTTGAGTTTTTGTTTAATGTTCTGTTGCCTGCTGAAAAAGTGGAAGTGGTTGGCTATGCTGCCAAGCATTTTACTTTCATTTACTTTTCCTGTAGCTCGTTGAAAAGTGGAAGAGGTTGGCTTGCTGCCTAAGCATTTACATTTTCTCTATTGGCTGTTTTGCTGCCAATAGCTTATTGTACTTTCAGCACTTCATATTATTATCAAATCCCCTTACACCGTATGCTCTCACCTTGTCCACTCTGGGACTTGAGTGATCAAAAAGTGAAGGGTTTCTTCCAGTTTGCTATCTTTTATTGAGCTAATGCTAACGGGTGAAGTTTATGTGCAAAAGATTTGGGAAAAAACTAAGGGGACTATTTCAATGGTATTAGAGCTAAAATTCTTGCTAGCCTCTTGGAAGATCAGAAAATTCCGGGTTATGACAATGGATTTCAGCAGAGTTGAAGAACAAATCAAGAGGCAATATGAAGAAGAGGCTTCCCAACTATTTAAAGAGTATCAAAGCATGACAAATGAGTTTAGAAACACGGTTTCTTTTGACTCTTTTTTGGGTTGTGTTGTTGTATTGAAATCCGGAAAATTGGGTGTGGTTAAGTACATCAGAAGAACATTGAAAGAAAAATCAGAACCTGCCGTTGAAGAAGGGTCAAAGAAAGAAGAAGTGTTTGTTTGTGGTTTGCATCCCACAAGTAAGCGTGAGGAAGACAAAAATCAGTCAACAAGCATTGATGATGAGATTCTAAGTCTTAGAGGAAGTGATGGCACAAGCAAGGAGCACATGACACTTCAAGGTGATCGCGAGATTGAAGAAGAGTCACCTATCAAAGTTGTGAATGAAGAACACTTGAAGTTTGAGGAAGATACCGCCTTGGGATTTGACAAACCATCCATGATGGACCAGCTTCAAAGAGATATGAGTTTGGTGGTTATTCCTCTAGGGGAACCTAGCATTGTTTCGTCATCCTTACCTTGTCTTGGCAAGGAATCAAATGGTGGCTTGGTTGACATTGAATGGGATGTTGTTCACACATATGAGGACAGTCCAAAAATTCCAGTATATGGTGAACAAAGTGGCTTGGTTAAGACTGATTTGACATGGCCAGATATGGAGATGAATGACTATCATGATGCTAGTACTAGGGAGATGCAGAGTGACTCATTCACAGGGGCATCCTATCATGAAGAGTACAATGATCACATTTACCTTAATCTGAGCAATCATACCCTTAGCACATGGCACCCGAGTGTGTTAGCACCCAAGCACAATGAGGATCCTATGTGGGATGAATTCCCCTATGTGGGATGAATACCCCTTTGACCTGGATGATGTACATGTCATGTCCCTAAAATTGTAACACTAAAATATAGAAACCATGAAATACAAATAAATAGAAAATACATATAAATATGACAATTCCATTTCAATTATGATTACCCAAAATAATATTATAATTATGAGCATAAATGACTACCATAAATATTATAATATCAATGCAATAAATAACAAATATAAAATAACCCTAGCCCAGTTCATAGACTAAATATCAAATATAAAATAAGCAAAAATATAAACAAATATTAAATATAAAGAAAATAATAATTGACATATGAAGTAGTAAAGAACAAACACACAAATGAATAGCCATACATATACAAATGAATGCAATCTAAAACATCATTATAATTATACTATGTGTTATTATCAATAAACTAAAAGGTAAAAGCATCGGTGGGCCAGCATAGCATTAAGAATAACAAAAGTCAAAATAACAAATAAAGCAAAAGCCAAAAGTCAGCACAAGGAAAGACATGACCATTCTGTTGACGTGGTTTTTGCGACTGCACCAACACAGAATAAAGTTTCCCAACGGATACTCTATCCTCTCTTGAACAAAGTTTTCTGCATGCTAAGATTGCGAGATAGATCATACATTTAACTCCAAGGTTCCTTTATGCAATAGAATACCCTCAGTTGGCTTGATGTGTTTTGCTAGTATTTCAAGGGGGACTTACACAAATGTTCGACAGCTGACAACAGACAGTGGATTAAGGGATTTCATGTAATTTGGATGATTTGGCAAGTGAGCGCAAGCTTCCTAATTCTAACCAGAAATGAACTGAATTTAAAATGAGTGTAAGGATAAGAAGGTTCTAATCTACTCTAAGGCGTGGGACATGGCGATCAATTCTTACAGACTTCAACCGGGCCTTGCTTTGCCTCGCTTCGGACAGCTTCCACAAAACCGGTGCAATCTTCAGAGGGGTAGCGAAAGATGTTCAAATTATAACTCAACATGCAAGCACCATCAAGACGATGCATACGAACACGTGAGTCACAGTCGAAGTTAAGTTTGAAAAGTAATCCAGTTGACCACGCAGGGCGAACCCACCGTCAGCGAGCCTGCTAGTGGTATGGATGAGCGAAGTCTTGTTCAAATCGAGCACCACATTCCACAATTACTAAGTACTTGCATGAAATGAAATCTATTTTACTTTAAGCTACTTCAAGTTGCTACGTGAATTGGAAGGACGAAGAAGCCTCGACAACTAGTCATAACAAAGAAGAAATCGCCATCAATGAAAATTCTTTTATTATGAAAGCATTCACGACAACTTCTTACAAAGTATTCAAAGGGAAGACTTTCCTTCCTTTTCAATCTAAACTATACTATCAAACTATTCTACTTTCTACTCTATAAATTTCTCTCTACTCCTTCTCTGCTATCCTAATTTTGATCTAATGATATACAAATGAGGGGGACTCCCCCTTTTATAGATGGCCAAGTCCAACAAACGGCTCAGATTACAATCGGCTGGATGGCCCAGATTGTGCCACCTCAGCCCTAAACAAGATTCACCCTAAAAACCGCCACCAAGAGGAGTGGGGTAATAAATGAGCCATTAATGTCCATCATCCTTCTAGAAGATTCCAGCTTTGAAATGCGTTCACACTGTTCTTGACCTTCTTCTTGATGTTATTCTTCAACTTCTTCTTTGTCACTTGAGTTATACTAAGTCTCAACACTTAGCCATTTTTCGCAACTTTTCTTCCTTCGAGGTTTTATCATCTTGGACTATTTGCTTCATCACTTTAAGTCGTCACCGCTTGGTCTCAACATTCCTCCTGCAAAACAAGCAAGGAGAAGAGCATTAGAACACTTCATAATATAAACTCAACTTACTTACCAGGATTTTCATGTTTTGATCTCCAAGGGTTCATCGTTTTTCTCCATACAAACTTCATGTTCAAATTCTTCATGCCTTAGCTAAATTTCCAACCCATATTGTATTTTGCTTGGCGCACTTCGCTCTGATTATAATTTTTTTTTTTTTAATCAACCTCCTAGCTTGAAGTGAGGGCGCATTTGGCATGTGGAGCAGGATATTGCTCATACTTAGAAAATTTTCATAACTTCTCTTCTTCTCCTTGGGTGCATTTGCAAGGGTCAACTTTCAATTTTCAAACATTTAGGAAATTCTGAGTCACCTTCAAGCTTTAATGGCGTTCCTTACTGGCTGGACTCCAAATTTTATCAGATTTAGTAGATTTCATGCCATTTGTCAAATTTAGAGTGATTCGTTCATGCTAACCCTAGCTTGCCCCAACTTTCTATTTTTAGAAAGTTCTCCAGATTTTGTGCTTTGGATTGACTTTTGACTCTGAAGAGCCTGATTTTGCTTTGTGTTGACTCTTGGGATGTGATTGAGCTATCGGGGCCTGATGCCTGCCTGC